>JAOEHX010001143.1:0-17283 GCA_025448015.1 Bolborhynchus lineola
ATCAACTGAACCACCCAGCTTGGTGTCATCGGCAAACTTGCTGAGGGTGCACTCAATCCCACTGTCCATGTCACCAACACAGAAGTTAAACAAGACCAGTCCCAACACTGAACCCTGAGGGACACCACTCATTACTGGTCTCCAGCTGGACATTGAGCCATTGACCACAACTCTTTTCTTGCGGCCATCCAGCCAGTTCTTCATCCTCTGAGTTGTCCACCTATCAAATTGATGTGTCTCCAATTTAGAGAAAATTATTTGTAATGTCCTTCTGTTCCTTTCATATATTGTTATGGTATATTTTCAGATAATTTAGGATCAAAAAAAAAAAAAAAAAAAAGAGGCATTATAAGCTCAAATTTACGTTGCTCTGTGTGTATGCCACTTTTCTCCTGTCCAGTCCTCTTGCATATATATCTGTTTCTGGAAAGCAGACAAAATATAAACAGCATGGATGAACAAGAAGAGGACAAACTCAGACAAAAAAAAAGAGGAATACAGAGAAATAGTCTGAGCATCCAGAGATCAGGATAGGAAAGCTGAAGACCTGGTAGGTTTTAAACTGCTCCAGGAGTTAATGATTACAAGAAAAGCTTGTATAGGTATGTCAGGGATAAAAGGAAGACAAGGGAAGATGGGGCCCCCCTCTGGAAGGAAGCAGAAGATCTCGTTACCCAGCATATGGAGCAATTTGATTTATTCAGTGACTTTTTTCCCTCAGCAACTGTCCCAAGCTCACTGCCCAAGTTACAGAAGGCACAGTCAGGGACTGGGAAACTGAAGAACTGCCTGCTGCAGGAGAACACCACGTTTAAGAGCATCTGTGGAACCTGATGGTGCACAAGTCCATGGGACCTGATGAGTTGTTTCTGAGGGTCCTGCACGAAGTGGCAGAAGTGGCTAAGTGACAACTCATCATATTTGAGAAGTCATGAGAGTCCAGTGAAGTTGCGACTGTATCTGCCCTTCTTGTGTCTGCAGGGAGCTCTGTTGTTTCATATAAATACATTATACAAGTCACTGCTGCCTTTTTCCATTGTGCAGTATGGTGACAAAAATTTTCATATGGTTTTATCCCATTGATGTTTCTTTTGTTAGATTTGAACTTGGTCTCACATCTTAATCTCTCTGAACTGTATCTATGCATTTCATATTCTGTGTTCTTGTATGAAGAAATTTTTCTGCTTGAGAATCCTTGGTATTTTGTGAGTAATTTTCTCAGAATATTGTAGTCTATAGAAGATGTAATGCTAGTGCCTCTCATATCACTCCAGTGATAACTGTTGTGAAGGGCAGAGTAGGGCAATTTTTTTTTTCCAGTTTAATAATTTGCATGCCGTTTTCTGGCTCTAAATCTTCAGCTAGGTGAACTCCCAAAAAACATATGAAAGATTCAGAATTCTCTTTCACTTAAAAATATCTCTGAATAATTAATATTCTCTAATATTTTCTTTTTTTTTTCTTTTCTTTTTTCAGAAATTCAGTCTGTATATAGTTCTGACATGAGGTTTGCTTTTTAAGACTAACAGAAGAGCATGCTATGCAAACAGAGGCAGACATATGCATACCAAATGGTAAATGATCTACCACAGGTTCTTTGAGGTGAATATTACATAGTTGTTTCCATGGAAGTAATGAAAGAGATTACAAATTTTATTGCATTTTACTTTGTACATTCAGGTGAAAATGAATACTCAACGCTTTGCTTTTTGCCCACAGTTATACCTCTTTTAACTGCAACACTCTTGCTACATATATATTCTTGTACATACATGTTCAAGAAAGTGCTACAGAAGTTGTCAGAGAACTTGGTGTTCACTTGGAACTGCTTAGTACCTCCCTAAAAGAAAAGAATTGCTCTATCTTCATCAGTTTCTCCACTGATAACTCTGGTGTCAGCTTATACTGGCCTGAAAAATGCCACTGTTACTGAGCCTTTGCTGGTCTTTACATTTAAACTTATTTTATGCCTCTAAGCTGCTCTTTCTCCTCGTCTTTTCTGTGTCATCCTTTTCAATAAACTATGGTCTAATGGAATGGTGATAGAAATCAAGCACTTAGATCTTCCTCTATCTACATGCATTTGTAAAAAACAGCTTGGTGATGACCCACATTATGTAGGTTTTATCCCTGAAAATAACATTTAAGATCCATGATTTGAAATTGTTCTTTACAGGTCAGAAATTGTGATAGGTCAGCAAAACATCTGCCAAACCTGAAAAGAATTCATGGTATGGGTAGATAATGCATAGCCTAGGATTTTTGAAAGTCTTTATTTTGAATAGGTTTATGTATTATTTGAATTTGAAATACACTAACCTCATATTAAGCAATTTTAAGGTCTACATCATAATAGCTTAAATAGATAAATTTCTTTTAGAGGTTTGTGTTCATTTGTTTCTAATTTTATGGTACTGAAGCTTCTTGGAAGGCTATTTCATATTTAATCATTAGGAAAATGTTGAGCTTGTTTAGAGTCTTAGTTCTCTCAAGGTCACAGAGTATACTTTTAATCTGTTAATGTGCCTCAAAATGCCCATGTAATAGTTTCATACTGCCCATTGTCAAGACCCCTGATATTGGTTATATTTCATTGTAATAAGATGACTTGTCTTTGTTCAGAAGCTTCTGCTGGCACAGAGAGAGAAATTGCACACACTAGAAGTATACAGGGCTGCCTTGGTAATCAGTTAGCTTCCTTTCCCCCTCTTCCCTAACATCAATCTTATTCTAAGCGGAATTTTGAACATAAATCTGTTTTCCCACTAAGATTTCCAAAATGTCACCACTGTGTTATCAGCTTGCTTGTAGACTTCCTAGTGTAGTCTGCCAGAGCATAACCAACATTGTCCACCTAATGGCTAAGTCCCTGAGGAAGGTTTATTTAGCTAAGATTAGTTCTGATTCTTTCAGGTACTGTGTTTGCTGTGGTACCCATGATTTCTTGGTTTTGATTTTGGAGTCCTCAGGCATTTAAGCCTTTGCACTGTTCCTGCTTCTTTCTATTTTATATTCTTGTTTGGGAGCACTAGGAAGCGTAAGACAAAAGGCATGGTCCTAAAGAGGAGTCTTACTGAAAACAAGCTGGCTTGATGTGTACCTAGAGGTACATCTGGATTTACAGTACAAATCATAGTGAAGACAGAAAGAATTCCAGACTTTAGAAAACCAGATGCCTTTTGGTTTTTTTTGTTTGTTTATTAATGGGTGTGATGTTAAAAACAGATTAGGAGTATTAACAGTGAATTTTAATTTGTCCGAGAAATGAGATAGTAACATTTTGAAGGAATTATATGTGCTTTAAAAATAAAACTATGGGAAAATGTTATTTGTTTTGTAGCTATCCTTTTGGAAAGTAAGTACATTTTCATGCTAATACCAGTTCAGAAAATGGAGGTAAATCCTTTATTGTGGTTCTACTGACTGCTTGCCTGAGAGAAGTAAGTAACATTTTGTTTGTGTGTAAGTAATGAGCTGTTGGAGCTGATTCCCACACTTGTTGGAAGTGACAGATGTACTGTAAATGTACCACAGGTTTTAGGATTTTGTTTGAAGTACCAAAATATGCTTTAAGACCGTGATAAGAATAGCATTGTTATGGTAATGCATGTATAGCGATATATGTAAGATGATTTGTGAAAGCCAAGTCATCATACCATTAATAATTACTATAATGAAAGCTGTGCAGAAACCAGACATTAGTATTTGTACATAGAATTAAACCATGTTCTGATTCAGACATCTCAAAACATTTGGGTTCAAGTCTTAGGAATGGGTATGAGGACAGCGTTTTGTTTGTGTTTACTTTCCTAGAAACTAAATTTTGTGGACTTGTAGCCAAGACTTGTCAAATTACAGAAGCAGCTTCACATTTCTTTAGTCCTGAATATTTAAAAGTACTCCCTTAATTTGTCTTAACATGCTTTAAGATTGAATCAGTCATAAATAGAGATATTGCCACTTTACTTTTAAGTAAATCCTATTTTCTTTAGGTATTCCTGTGTGGATGTCAAAAAGTGAATTCTGTGGGTGTTGATAGTTATGAAGAGATTATTACTATGATTCTGAAAATCCTTCTTTATGCTAGATATATTATCCTGGCAACTGGAGCTGTCAGATCTGCTAGCAGATGTAGAAAGGGTCACTTCTAGCACAGAAACAATTTGGACTGTTTTTGCAGAGATTTGGTCCTCTTTTTGAAATTGTGATTCGTTTATATCCTTCTTGACACATATTTACAGCATGCATTTCAGTGTGTTTCTTTTCTGGCATAGATTGCTTGTCACCATTAGTTTTGTGTTATGACAGCAGAGATTATGCATCGTCTGACCAAGCTCTGTGTCTGCTTTCCAGTTCTGATAGAAACATCTTTTTTTGTCATACTGTATATATTTTTACTTTGAATTTGTGGAGCCCCATGCTCTTTTAATCTTAAAAAAATGAAACAACGATATTTAGTATTTCTTAATGCCTACCATTGTGTTTTGTCTGTAATTTCCATTTTGTATTTGGTAGTACCATGCAGTCCGTGATAATGCCACATATGCAATGTATCGAAGTAGAAATGAATTTAAATCCAAGAAAATTCTTTCGTATTTTAAACACAGCATTTAAAGATTCTTATCTGTAATCCTTATTTGACTATAATACAAATATCAGTCCCAGAGGTGTGCTTGAGGCCTTTTTAAACCCTTCAGCACCACTGAGGTAAAAATAAAGGTGCCTTGTATTTCCTTGCCAGTACATGAGATTTAGATTTCAGTTTTCTCTTTTACTGCACTTACAAGCACCCAGGAGGCAGTGTAGTCTGCTGGGGCAGAGTTGGTGCTAGCTGTGGATTCTGCTTGGTGCGCTGTCTACAGATGCTTCACATTATTTATTTATTTAAAGTTTAGCCAGCAGAGCTGCATCTTTTCAGCCCAGCTTTAGGGTCTGCTGCCTCTGTAAGGCTCTGCAGCCTCTGTAAGGCTCTGCCACCTCTCTAAGGCTCTGCCTAGATCCGCGGTGTGTCTCTACAGACATTATGTTGACCAGCTTCCCAGTTTGCCAGTTCATGAGGGTTTTGTGGCTGTGGAAAATACAGAGCACACAGTGCTCAGAGAATTAGCATAGTTGTTAAAACAGGCATTTCATATTAGCACCAAGTCATTAGCATGAACACTCCCTTTTGTAATAGACTCCTTAAAACTGGTGCTGCCAAAAGTTGCTGCATTACCTAAGAGTGACTACAGATCCGTTCTTTTGAGACCTATCAGCAATTCAAGAAGCCAGAAGACTGAAGATGCTGTTTCATGTATGTCATTCTCAAAGCTCAAAGAGAAAGTACCCTTCTGACATCCATGGTTTGTTAACACATTTAAGAAGAACAGTTTCATTTTATTGAGGGTTTGAAAACTTTTGTTAAGTAACAGACAAATAAGACATCAACAGGGAAATGTTAAATTTTTCATATGCTGTCGGTGATCGTTCTTGTAATGTATATTAGAAGGTACATCTATCAGGCCATTAAAGTCAGTCTTATTATCCAAATGGATTTATAAACATTAAATACATCTTCCCATAAACCATAAATTATGTAGCTCCATTTTGACCTTTCTGAAAGTCCCCATGAAACTGAAGAATGTTCATTAATAGTATTTTTGGCCAGCTTCCATGGGTAGGCTGAACGATTTTAAACAAGATTAGTTTCTATTTGCAAGATTATGGCTTCTCATGAATGGCTTTGAAATTGACCAAGTTTCTAAATTTAGAAGCTCTGTAACCCAGAAGGGCTAAGCCTACTTGTCAAGTGGAAGCAGTTCTGTGAGTTGGGCTGTGGCGTTCATTAGCAAGCGTGAAAATCAGTGGTGGTGGTGATGATGATCTGAACTCTCTAGGGAGCTGTATGAGTCTGGTGGTATAGAGGGTGGCAGTCTACTTCCAGCAAAATTAAAAAAGCCCCTGCTGGACAGGTGTAGAAATATCCAATATAAGAGGTGATCTGTTTCCTGCCAAGCCATTTCTAGTTCCTCAGAAAATGCCCCCAGCTTCTCTGTGTGTGCTAATCTTGCACAGAAAGGAAAATGAGAAGAAAAAAACTTGTCATTTTTGAAAGATTGTCCCAGTTATGAAAATGAATATAAAAGGAGTATTCTAAATGGACTGTTCTTTGTAGAGCAGAAAATAAAAAGGCGCAATACTAATGTTCAGCAAAGAATGAAATGTTGGGGTGGTATTGTTATGGTCATTAGGGATGGGAAGAAACATTGGTGCAGCTGCTAAATGTAGCAGCCACATTCTTTTCATGCTGAATAAGGGAACAGCTAAATGCTTCTGTGTTTAGAGATAGTTGAAAATATTGAAACAACCCCTAAAAATTCAATTCATGTGTAATGCTGTTCATTATTCTGTTGGAACAATTTCTTGGTGGGCTAGAAGCTAAATGTGGAGGTAGGTGAAGGGCTTTGACTGCAGCTGGGTGTCAGTATGTGTGAGGAAAAGGACAGACACGCTACAGGAGCACACACGGAAGGGACAGGGAAGCTCCAGGTGCAACCAAAGAGACAGTTACTGTGTGAGTTTTACGTAAAGCAGTTGCTAAAAAGAGGCATGAAGCTGTGAGCAAGGAAGCTATCTCCTGCTGCTTGATTCCCATTGTGTTCAAGAAAATTGGGCTTTAACATACAATTTACTGTAGATTGCACTTAAGAATTTCTGGACTCCATTATCAGTTGCTCCTCTTGAGAGAAACAAGGACTTAGGGCCTGAATTTTGGATTGATGCTTAGGTCACAACTGCAATGCATTTTGTTTTAATAATGATGTTTGCTTATTGGGTATTGATAAAGGAATAAGCAGGATATTAACTGTTGTTACACATGCTAACTATCAAGAGATGGGCCCTGTTACAAAACCCAATTTTATATGGGCAAGACAAGCAGAAGGCATAAGAAGGTATGTGGTGTACAAGCAGAATGAGCATTGAAGCTTTTTGAATGTTTCTGACTCTTCAGGTTCTCTGCCACCATTCGTTTTCCTCACAAACTCTCATCCTTCCACCCTTTTCTTCCTCAAAGACCATTTGTTGACTAAGTTGTCATTATGTGGCTCCTGATGTCTAAAACCCAATCAATTGTGCTTGCTATGTTTCAGGTTTAAATTTCTGCAAATAATTGAATTGATAGCATTAATATAGTGCTGTATCTTTCCACTGATACTGCACTTTTAATTATTAAATATATTCCAAATTGATGTATTAGCTTTTATATTATGAATATAATTAAAAATGAAACAAAAGCCCTTTTTAATAGCGATATGTTTCAGATACTGCAAAAATTGTAAACCTCCAGCTGGAAGTGGTTCAGCACCTCCCTATAGGTGATTTCAAATGCACAAAAGTATCAAGCTTGCTTGTTGCCAGTGTGGGAAGTGAACATTACTGTGACTTTGCAGCTGCTTCTCCTAAAGACAACAAACAGTAAGACTCACACTTTTTATTGCAACTAAAAAGGAATATGCTCAAAGGGAGTATATTTATGCCAGAAAGAAGAAGCCGTAAACAAGGTAATGCTGTCCTATGAAACCAATGCCAAGTGCATTTACAACTATGGTATGAAACTGCGAGAAGAAAAAACACTTCCTCAGCATCCATTTTCAATACAGATTAAGCTGAAAAAACAACAATGGAAAGAGGTTTAGCTATGACAAGTCTGTGTAGGTATGTAGGAATCTGGGTACATGTCAAGTGGCCTTTGTACTATACTGGGCCAGAGGTACAATGCTTACATCAAAAAACCTACTGCAAAACACCCAACCCCAAAATTCCCAAACAGATATTCCCACTCATTAAAAAGAGCTTACCTATTGCTGTGATTTGTGTTTTGTTTCTTTTATTTTTTAAAGTGCTCAGTGATTTATCATCTGTCTATCTTCTTTTGTCCTCTACTGTTTCTTATTTTTATTGTCTAACCTCTGGATCATTAAGAACATGTGTTTGCTTGATTGTTTCTCAAAGAAAATATATTGGAGGGGACGTTAATACCTTGCTGATACAAAACTGTAATTTTTTTATGTGTCTAGGTGTACAGCAGTAAAGTATTAATATCACAGGTGAAAATAGTTGGAACAAATACTAAGCCACAGTGTAGTTTGTGATGAGTGTCATGGAGAAGCTCCTCTTGTGAAAAAAAGGTTGCTTGATTTGTTTCAGGTCACCTGGGTTAATCTTTACATCAGAATAATTCACTATTTTAAATTGAAGTATGTAATGTACATAAATTGCTTATTTTTTCTTCTTTATATGCTTGTTGTTCAGCATAACTGCAGTAAAAATGTCTGGTCAGCCTATATATAATTTGATGTTGAGAGGCACATGGAAGTCAGAAAAAATTATGAAGAGTATTAATTTGCATGACTCATTCACAAAGTATGTATTTGGTTATTCTTTCAACTAAGCACTTACCAGAGAAGTCGTAGGAACAAATATTTATGTCTCCTGATGAAGATCTTTTTTCCCCTTATTATAGTCACCTGCAGTTCATACACTGTTATCTTTAACTACTGAGAAACAAAACATGTACCTTACAATAACAATACATTCTTTATTTGTAAAATGAGTCGCATTGCTTCTATCCTGTTTCCCACAGATGAGAGCTTTAATAGGGATATAAATAAGAAACTTAACATATGTGACCCTCTGACCACATGGTGTTAAATTCCAGGGACTATATTGCTCCACCACTTTTTTCCTTTATTTGAATGTGTATTCATCTTAGTTCTGTTGGAAATTGTGTGATTTACTATTGATATTAGGTTATGATATGAATTACATTCAGATACAAGGGGAGGAAAATTGCAGAGGAGCAATTCTTGCGAAGGATGTTGAAAACAGTTTCCACTTAACCTTCAAATGTAGTGGAAATGACACAACTGTATTTAGGTAAAGTTTTATCTTTGGGAAACATCTGCTTCTCTACAGAAAACTTTATCTTTTTCTGGCCAGTTCAATAGTTTTTGTTAACATTTGGATCTTGAAATATGCAATTCCACAAATGCATGACCACTGTGGCTTGATTAATGAAGTCTGCCAATGCAAATATTGTTTATTCTGGGAAAAAAGCTTCAAAACAAACCCACAGAAGTGCTGCTGTGATGCAGATCCATATAGCTTTTTGTGGCTTGGAAATGCTCAGATATTTATTCTAAAAATTTTTTAGAATAGCTTGATAATATCTGCCTTTGAAACACAGGCAAACTCTATCAAGTGTATAGTTTGCTCTACTTCACTATTTGTAAAAGAGTGATTTTATCTCATTTTATTAAAACACTTCAAAGAAAATGAACAAATAGAATGCATTTCTCTTTCAAGTCTACAATCAAGATGTACTGACAATCCTTTAAGAGAAACATCTATCTGGGGCCTCCAGTTCAATCCTGCAATGCTATGAGTCCCAGCTATTTAGAGAGAAGTTTATCATATTTTATGAGCTGCTTCTTGAGCCTATAGATTTTTGGTATTTCACCTGAAGTTTCTTCATACACAAGAATCCCTTCCAAATTTCACAAACTTTTTCTATTTTGATGCAACTGCTGTGGTTGTCACAAAACACACTGCCCATAAGACTCTCTAGAATATAGTTCAATGTCCTTATTCAATAAAAGCTATTAAATAAGCCTAAAACTAACAGAAGAACTGATTTAGTGTAGGAGATATCTTTCAGTCAGTTCAATTTCTACTCTTAGATAGTCATGAGTTCATATTTGGGATGCACGTGTTTGCACAATTTAGATACATTTTCTTTTGAGAACAACTGTAGTGTTTTCTGAAGTCCATTCAAGACAGTCTGTTCAATACAACTTCAGGAAAGGCTAATGACATGGAACAGAAACATGAACCTTGTGACTACGTTCTCTGTATGTGTAGGGGAGAAAGAAGACCTAAGGAAAGGTAACAAAGTGATATAAATTGAGAATTGAGCATAAGGCACTGCTGTTGGCTAGGAGAGATTTCAAGTGCAGAGGATGAGAGATTTGCTAATATGTCTGCTTGCAAAATGAAAGCTTATGTTACAGCCCATGTTTTCATATCAATAAAAAATTTAGAATAAAAGTAATGAGCTCAAAGTCTGCTTGCTAGATGACTTAATTCTTCTAATAATTGTACCAGTGACATGTAAAATGTGTTCAGGAATTAAAAAACTACAAGGACAGTTAGCATTAAGTAAAGTGATTTAAAGTGACAGATATTCTAAGTGTTTACGGAACTATTTAGAAAGGAGGTATTTTCTTTCTTTAATTTCATTTCTGAAAAAACTGTTGGATGAATTAAATAATGGTGATCTCTGAAAAAATACAGTGCAAGGCAACAGTTTTTACAGTACTGAATGGTAGTTTCAGGAAGAAATCCTCATTGGGAGTAAGTCAACCTAGAGAGGCTAGGAATGAATGCTTCAAAATGCATATTTACCAGTTAAATTTTATTTGTCGTTATTGTGTAAGCATATAGCTTTTTCTGCTATATGAAGTGAGGATAGAATTTTTTTTTGTTAGGGCTTTATACTATTTCATGCTTGGGTTGACTGAATTCTGTCATGAAAATACTTCCAGCAGGCTATATTGTGTGCCTGGAGAACACTATTACCTTTATTGTACTGAGTATTTAAAAGAGGGGTGAAGCACTCAGAGGATTTTTCTTTGTGCCAAAATTTACTTTTGGGTGAAACTAATTGTAGTGTTTTGTTGTTGCATATTAAGGTGAATTAGGATCACCCCTGGTTTCTGGTGTGTTGAGGGAGCAGTACAACTGAAATGTGGACTCAAACTGTGTTGGTCTCTGGTCTCCTATAAAGCAGAATGATGGCACAGGTCTTTGTGATATACCATGGTCATTAGAAAGTGGTACCTGGGGAGAGAGTAAAAAATATGTATTTGTCAATGGACTCTGGGCTTCAGGTTTTGGAATCAGAGGGACTGGCTCCCTTCTTAATATATCTGTAATATTTTTGTCCTGTGAGGGTTGCAAAGGTTTATTTGGTATTCTGTGGTTTAATCCATAATCTTAAAACTGCCTTTTGCTCCTGACATCAGTTTGAAGAATCAAGAAGCAACCCAAATGACATTGCTTAAAACAATATAATAATGATTTCATTTACATATTCAGGAGAAACTTTTTCTCAGATATTGGATAGACACATCTTAATGTGCAATAACAACAATTCTTTTTTTCCACTCCCATTTTCTAAGTATGCAGATTAATAGCTCAGATGAGCCTGACATTGCTCTTCCCAAAACCAAGAACTTCTTCAGTGTTCACCAGTATTTGCCCATGCATTTTCTATTCATTGGAGGCTGTGTATGCATTCCTTTTGCACAGGTTGCTATTCATTTGGCATTCTCATTTATTTTGGAAGCAGTCTGTCCAGTTAGCATGAGCAATTCAGAGCCAATTCCTCCTCTAGCATCCAGTTTAAGGCAGTAAGCCCTGCTTTCCCTTTGTGGACTAAACACTTCATGTTGTTGCACCATATTCTTCAATCTTGTTTAGGACATGCGATTAGCCCAGCATCACCGAGATGATACTGTAATACAAGCTCTTTAGGTATTGGCAGGGCACTGAAGCTTAAATCACCACTTGTCACCATTTATATCTTGTGGAGATTGACATTTTGTGATGAAGTTTCACTGCTGCTACAAAATTCACTGCTATTACAAAATTACACTGTTATTCACTGCCACTGTGAATCTATCCTATCACATAAAAAGTCTGGGACATAGGATTTGCTTTCCCTTACTGCAGCTGATAATTTTTTTGGGAGGGAGAGAAGATGAGAGGGGTGACTGAAGTCCACTTTGAAATTTACTTTAGTTAAAATAAAAAAAAAAAAAAGTAAAAAAAAGTGTGGAAAAAGATGTTCTTTAAAAATTAGCCAAATGCTACATTTTTTAAAAGAAACTTTCCTGTTATCTAACATTGCTAAACTCAACAGATGAAAAATTACCCATTTAAAATTAATGTCCTACTTTCTTTGAATGGTCTTATTCTTGAGCTTCCTTTGCTCATCTCCAGTGCATGTATCTGGAGTTAATGCTGCCCACACCACCTTTTTTGAGAAAGGTGACTTTAACTCTTGTCTGCTGAAGATGCTGTTGCTGAGCTGATTGTTCTCTTGACTATCTTTACCCCTTTGCTATCTGTGCTTGCCTCCAGTTATTCCCATTTCCTTAAGTTCTTTATCAATTTCATCTATTGAACAACTGCTATATAAATAATTTATGAGGGCTTTCAGATCTTTGAGGATACATTCAATTATATATGTATAAACTAAATGTTACTCTATTCAATTAATGATTAATGAGTTTATATGGTTATATATATTATAGCAGTATTTTCTGGATGTTATAGTTTTTTAATCAGATTTGGGAAGACCTTTAAAATGGAAAATTATTTTTCACAGTATTCATTTATAGAACTTAAGGCAATCTTTCCAATGGTTTGTTGGACTGTTTTACGGATGCTTTGACTATTATTTGGTTGAAATATTATTCATGAGCAGTTGACATTAGAAAAAAATGGGTAGAAGTACACTTGAGCAGTTTTTAATCCTGCCCTTCTGAGAGATTATAAGAGATCATTAAAAGTGATTGCTTGTTTACCTTGAAGATTCTCCAGTGGAAGATTTTGAAATTTCTAACCTGTTGTCTCTGTTCTACAAAGAAACATAACTAAACTTCCGCATATATCAGCCATGCCTCAGTAACTATTACCCTTTCCAGCCTCTCCCCTTAGTAAAACCTTTTGAACATTTTTGTTAGGATTTCACTTTCCGAATAAACACCTGCACTTTTGTCATCTGGAAGCTGGGCATCAACAACATATGATGTCTGAATACTGTCTGAGAATTTAAGTTAATATTCAGTTGGAGAGATTAGTTATCTCCACCTGAGTGCATGCGATTGTGTCAATGTCCATGCAGTTACAGTCACGGTACAGTTTGGCAGGGCTGGGCTAAGGAAAGAGCATCTGCTCCCCATCTTTTTTTCTGCCATATAATTTCTGTACCTCTATCAATGTAAAAGTTGTGTGATTATTGGTGCTACTTGGGACTGATGCATTGCATTTACAGTCAATGGTCTGTATCGGTTTCTTGTATTATTGTTAATTTTTTTCCATAGAAACTCTGATTTTTTATCAGACTTCTTTTGTTCCTCCAGAATGCTCGGGCAGAGAGACTTGTAGCTTAGATATGTAGGAACTGAGTACAAAGAGGAATTTAGCAGGAGCTGTTGACTTGAAAATACACAGTTTGTCCAGACCCTAAGATAGTATATTTCCAGACTTGCTGTGAAGCTCAACATGGTAGGTAGAATGGTGATGAGGATTCAGAACTGATGGTGGCTTTGACAGGGTACGGTGAGGGAGAATCATAATCAATATGTAGCTATTAAATACTGCTATTCAAAAATGTTACATACTAGCAGTGGATAACTGAAAAAAGGCAAAACTGTAAAAGAATACCAGGAATTTAAATAATGGTGAACCATTATAAGAAGTATAAAGATAGCAAACTGTTTTTGAAAAAGAAACGTGATATATTTAAATGACATCTAGCTCAAATCCAAGGAAGAGCAGGGTTGTGTGTTGAAGGTATTTGAAGGCATCCTTCAAAATGGGTGGAGAGGAGATGGCACTTGACCCTAGATCGTTTGGAGCTCTCAGCAATGCACAGGGACTCCATCATCATGATAAATGATGTGAGTTTTCACTAAGTGAGTGTCTGAGTATCGTTTATGCTGACTCCCTGATATTTCACTGCCAAGAGGTCAGCTGCTATATTTGAGCACAGATGAGAGTCACTTGAAGATGAATCCAGGTCTGGACACCTTGCAGAGAGCAGCACTTAACGACTGTGTTAGTAGCAGAGCTGGATGATTTTTGCTGGATATTAGATGGATGGCTGTGATTGAAACTGCCACAGAATTGGACATCATTGATGTCTGAGTAGAACAAATCCTGCCTGAAAATCAGAGCATGAATCAGTGATTTCTTGGCTCTTGACAAAGGATGTGATAATGACCAGACTGGATAACAACCATCAGCTTCTGACTTGTTAGGATTCCAATCCACAAATGTTACCTGGGGGCTGATGATTGAATAAGGAAATACTTTTATGATTAGGAGAGGCTGGAATTCAGCAGTGCTAGTGAAGTGAAGGCACAGCATTTTGAATACTGCACAAACTGTTAGGTCAGCAGAGAACAAAATCATGATCTTTTGTAATGCAGAGGGTATTGTAAGTTGTTTCTTAATAACTTACATAAATACTGGAAAGTTGTCCTGAGTTCAGCAGTAGCAGTCATTTTTCTCCTTAGTCGCTGGTGCAGCGCTGTTTTTTTGACTTTCAGCCTGGGAATAGTGCTGATAACACCGATAGTTTTAGTTGTTGTAGTAATGTTTCTTCTGGCCAAGTACTTTCTGAGACTCGTGCTCTGCCAGGGAGGAGGCTATGCCAGGAAGAACTAGAGACAGGACACCTGACCCAAACTAGTCAAAGAGGTATTCCACACCACAGCACGTCATGCTCAGGATGTAAAAACTGGGAGCAGAGACCCAGAAGAGGGGGGTTCACTGCTTGGTTGGGCTGGGTCAGTGGCAAGCATTGTATTCTCTTCCCTAGTTGTTTCCCTTGTCATTATTATTACTGGCAGCAGTGGTTTGTGTTATACCTTGGTTACTGGACTGTTCTTAACCCATGGGAGTTTCATTCTTTTGATTCTCCACCCCATCCTCCTGGGAGTCAGGGGGAAGAAATGGGGGAGAGTGAGTGAGCGAACTGTGTGAGTGGCTTAAACCACGACTGGAGTACTGCAACAAATTAATGCATTGCAAACTGTTTGTGAGAAGAATGCAGTAAACCTTGGCGTTGTTGTGAGCTGTTGCTTAACCCAGTGCCACAGAATGCTGTGAAGTCTACGTATGCCAAGTTTTCCCAGAATCCGTGCACATCTTGCTTTAACCAGTTGCCACTTAATTGTTCATTGAAATTAGAGATTAAACCAAATCCCTGTATTTCATTGCAAAGTTAGATTTGATTTCCAGTGATTCGGGGATGTTTTGGCCATGCATTCAAGCCTGGAATAAATTTCAATGTGAGAATAAATTTGAGATGAATCAGTACATAGGGATTTAGGGTTCAGCTCTATTTCTGTGTATTTGCATTGTTGCTGAGAACTCTCAAACTTTCTGTGCCCGTTTTGCAACTGAAAAGTTAACATGATAATGATAATGACTCTTTTCCCCATTTTTAAAAATGTATTTATTTTACTCAAAACATTTCTAAGTAACGTAAGGCAGCAAATTCTAAAGTATATGCTGTCAAAAACTAAAAAGCTTGCATGAACTTTGAACTGAAACAGCTAAAATCTTCTTTAGAACGCCTCTTTTTGTTTCTATCACAAGGGATTTCATAGGGAGGTATCAGTTTCCTACACATGATAATTAAGATTCATATGACTAGCCTGGCTAAAAATTCTGTAGGATGTTCAAATAACCCTGTAGCAGTCCCAAAAAGCTGGGTTATTAGTCTGAAACTAGCAAGTACAGAATAGTAGAGAGGAAACTGCGACAGATATGTTCAATATTAATGCAAAAAAGATATTGAAGAACTATAGTGAAAAATAAAAATAAACTTTATTTTCCTACGCAGTGGAAGTACCTCAGGCAAAATAAGTTATTATAATACACATTGAACTTAACTGAAATATAGATCTAAACCTTTAAACATATTCTGTTTTTAATGTTATAAAGTATTCACTGTAGTCAGTAAATTAGGCAATGATTGAAGAAGTAGTGGGCTATGAAATTTATTTTGTAGTTTTTCTGCATAAGTACAAGAGCTCTCTTTTTCTTTCTTCTAAGTTAAAATATTTCATAAATGTCCACCAGGAATAATGTGTATTTACAACTGAAAGATAAGACTGACACCTTCAAGAAGTTAACTTTTAGTAGAAGTATTTCTAACGTTTTAATTGTCTTGCATTTTGTAAACAGAAAACTATCAGGAAAATAATTCAGTTCTTCCATTCCAAAATCAACTGCAACTTTGAGTGTTCTGTCTTAATTCCTTGTTTGCAGATATCATTCCATCTCAACACACCCAGTCACTTGCCAGCACCTACAGTAAGCATTCGGAGAAATGTAGGGATATTTCAGCTACTCCAGCTGGTGAGCCGGCTTCAACTGGAGCTCGGCTCAGACGCCTCTATACAAATGCCCGTAGCATGGGGAGCAAACAAGAGGAATTAGAGATGTGTGCACATTTATGGGGGTATGATATCATAGGCATCACAGAAACATGGCAGGATGGCTCCTATGACTGGTGTGTTGGAATGGAAGGTTACAGGCTCTTTAGGAAAGACAGGCCTGGTAGGCGAGGAGGGGGAGTTTCTGTTTATGTTAGGGACAGGCTGGAGAGTATGGAACTCTGTCTAGGGACAGGTGAGGAGTCAACAGAGACTTTGTAGGTCAGAGTTAAAGGGATAACAGTGATGGGAGACATTATTGTGGGGTTCTGTTACAAATTGCCTGACCAAGAGGACTCGGTGGATGAAGTGCTCTATAGACAGATAGGAACAGCCTCATTCTCGCCGGCCGTTGTTCTCATGGGGGATTTCAACCACCCTGATATCTGTTGGAGGGATGGTATGGCCCGGCACAAGCAATCCAGGAAGTTCCTCAATTGTGTGGAAGACAACTTCCTTCTGCAAGTAATAGAGGAGCTGACAAGGAGGAGGTGCCATGCTTGACCTCATCCTCACCAACAGGGAAGGGATGGTAGGAAATGTGACACTCCAGGGCAGCCTTGATTGCAGTGATCATGAGATGATTGAATTTGAGATACTCAGGATAGTGAGAACAGCATGCAACAAGCTCACTGCCCTGGACTTCAAGAGAGTGGAGTTGGCCTCTTCAGGAACCTGCTCAGTAAGGTTCCATGTGATATAGCCCTATAGGGCAGGGGGGCCCAAGAGTCTTGGTTGATATTCAAGGATCACCTGCTGCAAGCTCAGGAGTGTCAAATCCCAACTAGAAGGAAGTGCTGCAGGAGGGCCAGGAGACCTCCTTGGATGGATAAGGAGCTTCTGAAGAAAATTTGAATTAAAAAAGGGGCTTATAAAAGGTGGAAGCAAGGACAGGCGGCCTGGGAAGAATACAGGGATGTTGTCTGAGAAGCTAGGGACCAGGTTAGGAAAGCTAAGGCCCACTTAGAATTAAACTTGGCTAGGGATGTTAAGGACAACAGGAAGGGAT
>JAOEHX010001151.1:0-14595 GCA_025448015.1 Bolborhynchus lineola
GGACAGGAGGTGCCCCTGCACCCGGCAGCACCCCGGCAGGGCAGGGAAAGAGCCGGGCACAGTTCTCCACAGGCTGCTGGTGCCGGGAAGCAGCCCCAGTCCAGGGCTGCTCATAGGCAGCCCCAGGGCTTTTTGGGCCGCGTGGGGGGAGAGCTCTGACAGCCGAGGGGTTCTGGGGAGGCAAAAGGAGATGGAGATGCTGGGGGTTGAACCCAGGGCTTCTTACACGCGAAGCGAGCGCTGCCCTCTGAGCGCCATCCCCTCCGCCCGGGCAGCCCCCGCCACCTGCACAAGTGCCCTCACCCCACCGCTGCCCCACTGACACCCTCGCCCCGCTCTGCCCCAGCGCCCCCCCCAAACACAAACCTCGGGGCAGCCCCGTCTGCTCCGCGCTGCCCGGGGCCGCTCCCGAGGCCCTTTCCCACCCGGGCCTCCAACCGCCCCCCGCCCGCAGCCCTGCACCGCCTTCTGCCGCCTCTTGGCCTCCATCCGCGGCACGGGGACCCCCCCGGCCACGGCCGCGCACCGCCACCCGCAGTGCGCGGCACCGCCGCTGCTCACCCGGGTTGAGCGGCCCCGGTTAATGCCGAGGTCGGCGCCCCGAGGGGAAGGGGCGTACCCAAAAGCGGGGCTCGTCCGGGACTTGAACCCGGGACCTCTCGCACCCAAAGCGAGAATCATGCCCCTAGACCAACGAGCCGGGCTGCTGCGCCCCACTGCGCCCCATTGCACCCCGGCTTCTGACCCACGCACCTTTGGCAGTTCGGGGGCACTGCGGCAGTGCTTTTCCCTTGGCACACTGTGGGAGCAGGGAGGTCCCTCTGCCTCTGCATGCTATGGACCCTCAGCTGGAGGTGCCTCTGCGGCACCGCTGCCCGGCATCCTCGCTCCAACATCTCCAGGGCTGCCCTCACTGTGTCACGGTGGCACAGAGCTGCTGCAGAGCTGCACTGCCACCACCGTGCCTGCACCGTGCCCCGCACTCGAAGCAGAGCTGCCCCCCGGGGATGTCACCCGCTCCATGGCCCGTCCCTCATGGGCTGTGCCTGGCGCCCCAAAAGTACGTCCTGCCCATGGGCCTCGTGTCCCTTCCCCGGGATGCTCGGGGCCGATGTCGGTGTTGGCAGGAGCTGCAGAGCTGGGGAGGACCCATCTCACGTCCCGCTGTGCCGGGCAGTATCGCCCCGGCTGTGCCCAAAATGGGGGCTCGTCCGGGAGTTGAACCCGGGACCTCTCGCACCCTAAGCGAGAATCATACCCCTAGACCAACGAGCCGGGGTGCGCAGCTGCCCGGGCACCCCCTCCCTGTGCCGGCAGCGGGGTGCTGGGGGTCGCTGTGCCCAGGGACTCCAGGGCCCTCCAGATGCTGTTTGGGGACGGGCCCTGCCCCAGGAGCGTGGATGCGTCTGTGCCGGGATGCACCGGACACCCCTGAGCCTTCCCTACTCCCCAGGAACATGGGGCAGCCACGACAGGGTGGGACAGGGTCAACGAGGGGTGTACAGGAGCCCATCAATGCCGCTGTGTGGGTCTGTGATGGCCCTAGAGTGGGATGGGCACAGACTCACCCCCCATGTGGTTTTCCAGACCCAGCAGAGGTGAGGAAAAAGCCGTTCAGAGGAGCAGGGTGGGGAGGTATCAGCCATGCTGGGGGGCTCCCCATCGTTCCCATGTGCCTCATCCCTGAGGAGATGATGCTAAAGCACTCCGAGCCCTCAGGCACTCCCAGGGATTTATACTGGGAATGGGAGGATTTTGCCCGCCCAGCGCGACAGGGAAGGCAGTGTTGGAAGGAAAAACGAAGTGGAGATGCTGGGGATTGAACCCAGGGCCTCTTACATGCAAAGCAAGCGCTCTCCCGCTGAGCTACATCCCCTCCACCTGAGCAGCCCGGACCACCTGCACAAGTGCCCCCATCCCCACCGCTGCCCCACTGACACTGCTCACCCTGCTCTACTCCAGCAGCCCAAAATTAGACTGTCAGGGTTGCACTGCCACCCCCATCATTGATTCTAAGGGTCTCCATCCTGGCATGGGGACATGCCCGCCGCGAGCACTTCACCATCCCTGCCCCGACGCCCTTCCCCCAGGGTGGCCATGGTCCCACCACGGGCTGGGGACACGTACTGCAGCCAAAGGCAGGTACCCAAAAATTAGGGCTCGTCCGGGAGTTGAACCCGGGACCTCTCGCACCCGAAGCGAGAATCATACCCCTAGACCAACGAGCCGGGGTGGGCGGGGGGCGCCGGCCCTCGGCCCCTGTGCTCCACACACTGGGAACGAGGGGACGGTCCCTGGGGGCCCTCATCCCCCATCACCGCTTCTTGGAGACCCATTCCAAGCGGGATGGGGATCCCTGTCCACTCAGGTACTGTAGCACAGCAAGCGCAGCAGCGCTAATAGCACTGCAGGCTGTGCCAGAGCCCGGGCTCCCTCCCTGGGGCACATCCAAACCTCGTGAGCTGACCCAGGGGAGCGGGGGGGATGGATTTGCCACCGGTAGTACAGGCAAGCCTCGTTCCTCAGCCCTGCTCTGCGAAGCAGAGGACGAGCAGGGATTTCCAGTTGTGGCTCCTTCAGCCCTACGCATCCAGTGCTAGCAACACACACCCTACATGGGAATACCCTGCTCGCCCGTCCCTCTGGGAGACGTGAAGGCACCTAACCCTCAGCCGATGTGAATTAGCAGCTCGAGAACTGAGCATCTCTTGTGTATGAAACTCTCAGGACCTGCCCCAGCAGTGCGTGCTTGCAACCCAGCCTGTGTGCAGCGTGAGTGTGCAACGCCCCTGGTCAGGGGGGGGATTCTCCTCCTCTGCTTCGCTCTCAGGACACCCAGGTCTGGGATTCTATGATGACCTTTTAAGCCGTGGGGATTTGGTGTCCTCTTTCGTTGCACTCATCCCTGTCCATCCCAGAGCGTTGCCCACCCTGGTGGGAGCAGATCACAGGGGAAGGAGGTGTAGGACAGCAGGGAACAGTGCCTGGCGATGACCTGGGGTTAGGGTGAGGCTCAGTGGCTCACACGTGTGGCTGGCCTGTTATTTTCCTGGTTTATGGGATTTCCAGCCCTGGGGAAGAACTGATGGAGCCATTGCCTGTCTGGCTCCCCAGGCTGGTGCAGGGCCCTTGTGTAGCAAGGATGGTGCTTTGAAAACAGGGGTGAGTCTGTGGGTACTTGAGGTGGGATGTCCTTTTATCCCAGCCAGCCAACCCCTTTCTCTCCCTTTCCTAAAACCTAAGACCAAATGTCCTCTGTGCTTCAGTGGGAAATGGTTTTGGAAGCTCTGGTGGGCAAGGAAGGAGGTTCTGATTGGGAAACAAGCCCCACTTCAGTCCGCCCTGCCTGCAGGCTCCCAGCTCCAGGGGCTGTCTCTCCACCCAGCTGGCTCCAGGATGCTTGTCCCCAAGTGCTCTGGCCACAGGTCCTTGCCCCAGTGAGGAGGATGATGGGTGCTGCCCATTGAGGCCTGCTTGCCCTCCTGGTATCGCCCTCAGCTTGGCACTTGGGCGCTGGGGTGGGAAATACCTTTTGCAACCCAGCAAAGGCACAGGCAGTGGTTCTGGCCCTGCATCCTGCCCCACTGCTGTGGGTCACCGGGATTTCTGCCTCCTCATCTGGATGCACAGAGAGGCCACAGATTGATGTGTTGCACACTTGTTGCCCCAGCAATTATGCAGCCACCACGGATCCCACCATTGCTATCACCAGCCCCATGGTCCCTGGGGCTTCCATTCCTGATGGTGCCACTCTCTTGCTGTTCAGTCCAGTCTTCCCTTTCCCATGACAGCTCCGCACTGGGCTGGTTCCAACTCACACCATGACTTCACCCCTCCACCCGCCTCATCTATACCCACTTCCACACAAGATACTCACTGGCTGATGCTGTTGTCTTCCCCAAGTACACAAATGCAGAGGAACCTCAGTGAGCTCGTTTGCCATCAGAGTTGGTGCAAGCCGGGATGTTCCCTTGGTTACATGAACCCCAAAGAGAACATTGACACCCCTAATGCTGTAACCTCACAATAAGGAGCCACCCCACCACCTTCCCAGAGTGTTTTGACTGCTCTCTGCTTTGCTGGTGTGCCTCCCCATAGTACATGCACTGTAGTGTCTGCTGGTGCAGTTGACTACACTATAGCAAAGGAAGACAGAAAATGCAGGGAAAGAGGGGGCTCTGAGAAGCAATGACTGCTGCCAGAGGAGGATGCTGGGGCATAGCATGGAGAAGGTTTCCTGCAGGGACATAAGCGGGTGAGGGAAGGTGGGAGGTGAGTAGCACACGAGACCCAACGCATTCATGCATGGCGCCTGGGCTGTGCTCCAGGCTCTTCTGACAAATGCTTCTGCTGCTGCTGCTGCTTCTTTTGAAAGCCATAAGTAAGCGATGCTGGGACCAGGACCCAGCTATTTCCCTCCATGTGCATCCTTCCACCCTCTCAGCATTGTTTTTCATCTCATGAAAGCTGTAGTTCCCTCTTGGTCTGTAGTTCACTGTTTCTCACCAGGGCCTTTGGCAGCAACCTGTATTTTAGGGCCTGATCAGCAAGTCTGTGGGGTCCTGCCCTGGGCTGGCTTGGGGGGTAATGTGGTACAGTGAATTCAAGACGGCTCCCAGCTGGGAGCCACAACACCCATTGGAGACAGGGTGCCAGATCCCTTAGGATAGGGAGCACTGGAGGGCACTGAGGTCCTCACTTGCCTGTCTGCAGCAAGGCATCACAATTTTCAAGTCAAATCAAGGGCTAGCAAACAAAACAAAACAAAACCAAACCATATAATAATAGAACCATGGAATGGTTTGTGTTGGAAGGGACCTTAAAGCTCATCCAGTCCTACCCCCTGCCACGGGCAGGGACCCCTTCCACTGGAGCAGGGTGCTCCAAGCCCCTGTGTCCAACCTGGCCTTGAACACTGCCAGGGATGGGGCAGCCACAGCTTCTCTGGGTGCTCTGTGCCAGTGCCTCACCAAGAACACCTGCAACACCTCACCATTGAAGTCATTCTGTGAAAAGCCACATAAAAATGTCATTGTCCTTTCCCCCTGCTCCATCCTGGACCCTCCTATGATGGGAGAACATTACATGAGCCCTGGATAGTTACATCTTCCTAACACAGCTTTTGCTGGGAATCCAACTCTTTTCCTCCTTGTAGTGTTCGGGAGAATTTTGCATTCTGTAGGGAATTCCTGGAGCTTGGATAAGAAATAAACTGATAAAACATTCCTGGGAGAGGGATGTGGAACCGCAGTTCTCCTCTCCTGGTGCTTGGGCTGCTGAGCAATCGCCACATGAGTTCCCTCTAAATTAGGAGCACCTCTGTGAAGATCTCCTGAGCAATAAAACCAGTTGAGCTTGGGCAAAGGCTTTTGAAGACCAACGTGCTTTCAGGCTCAGCCTCATTATAAACACTCATGTGCTCTATGCAAATTGTCAGACTACCAAAATGCTGAAGGCATAAAAGAGGTTTAAATGGTACCAATAAAGGACTCGTATTCCTCCTTCTATCAGCTGAATAGGTTCTACTTGATACATGGCATTTTAAAAAGAGGCTTTGACTCAATGCCTGACATCTTCCAGAGCCACCTGCATCCCCTCCTTGTAAAACAATTATTCTCCAGTTCTCCAACGTGTCCAACTAAAGTCCTGGATCCCAGTCTTTAGGAAGAGCTCACTGTGCTGGGACTGGGGCTAGGGATGGGGTTATTCTTGTCTTCTTCTAACTGGCCAGCATGGGACCTGCAGGTCTCTCCATATAGCAACAGAGCAAAGCTCTGAGTGCTGGTCCAGTTGTTGCTGCTGCCTCTGTACCTGTAGCACACAGGGAAATTAGTTTATTCTATGGAATGAATGGAGATGAGGAACAATTCCTTCCCCAAAGGATGCTCAGGCATTGGAACAGGCTGCCCAGGGCAGTGCTGCAGTCACCATCTCTGCAGGTGCTCACACACCGTGGAGATGAGGCTCTCAGTGCCATGGGTCAGTGGTGGCCTTGGCAGTGCTGGGGAATGGTTGGGCTTGATGAGCTTAAAGATCTTTTCCAACCTGGCTGATTGATTCTATGACATCTCTGATCAATCAGTGCTCAGTCAGAGCAAATTTGGTTTCCAAATGTCTGTGTATATTTGGAAACCTGTGTGTACATAAAGGAAACCTGGGTAACCTGCGCCATATTCCACATCACAGGCACCCCTCTTTCCCTGATGGGGCTGGGGATGCTGCTGTGGACACGGGCTGCAGGACAAGGCGTGCTCCCCGAGCTGGGACAGGAACATGAGTATATTCAGCTCATAGATAGGGCTTAATCCAGGCAAATGTTGGAGTCACCCCTATAAATATGCATATCTACTCATGCAAACAGCAGCACACAACAAAACGTTTCTGCTGTTTCATTAAGAGGTACAGACAGATGGAGATACACCACATGCCTCACTGCCGCCTGAGTTGAGTCAGCACATACTTGTTTGAATAAGGCCTCTTTTGCATTGTAAAGAGCAAGAATGAAGAACCTAAAGCTTGAGGTCTGGTTTTGCCCCAGTATATCTTAGGAACGTCACCTATGAAACGCTAAGTGAGTTGGGCACAGGGTAGCTATACAAAGGAGCATCTCTAAAGAAGCCCACTTCCACATTTTATCCCTGACCTCGCATCCATCCTCCTTAGCATATCCCCAAAACTGATGCAAAATGCAGGGTAAAATGCTAAACCTGCATGTTCCCACCTCCTTGAGGGAACAGGCAACGAGCCTGCTCTGGTGGGAAATCCTCCCTAAGCAAATGCTTCCTATGGGACAGCAGGACAGGTTTCCAGGATGGGAAAGTTATCTTCAAGCTGATCACAGCAAATCACACACTTATGTCAGCACAGTGAAGAGCTGAGCAGCAGAAACCCCCATTTCAGTCCAAAACCAAAGGGAGTCCCCACCCCCAGCAGCAAGTTGCCTCCAGTCCAGGGGCACAAGGAACACCAGAAGACTCAGTCTATGATGCAGCATGACTTTAATGAGATAGGAGAATAAATCAGTGCAGAGTATGAGAAGTGCATTTCCAGTGCTTGGTAAAGAAATGGATAAACCCCACTCCAGGACAAGCTGATCCCTACAAGGTTGGTCCTCTGCCCCACTGTCCCATGGCTATCATCTTCCTTCTACAGCCTGCTATAAGCATTTTTGCCCAGCCAGCAGCAAATGCTGTGTAGCACCGCAGGGTGTGACGCCTACATGGAAATACAAAGCAAGGCTTAGTGAGAGAAAGGTATATATAGGCACGGTGACAAGCTCACATGGATCCCTTCCTCCTGGTGGGGGTTTGCAGCTCCCCCCCTCCCATCTGGGAAACCCACGGGCATTTCCTTAGTCCTCTTCCCCAGTCTTGGTCCTGTTCTTCATTTGTCCCTCCTGATGCAGATGTTCTGCTGGCATCAGCAGGAGGTGACCGTCAGGGAGACCCCTATATTCCACTGCTGCCCAGGCACAGCAGTCCTGCCTTCCCGAGCCCGCGGGGACCACTGGAGCCCACGGGGACCCCGCAGCACCGCAGGTAGTTCCCGACGGCGGCCGATGCCGTGGATCCCACCGTCGTGTTCTGCGGGTAAGAGCTGAGGATGGGCCCGGGCAGGGTGACCAAAACAGTGGGGGGCTGGATGACGGTGGTGGAGTCCCCACAGCGGCGGAAGCAGGGCTGGTTGCAGCTGGTGGCCAGTGGCCGGGGACCGCAGGAGGAGGGCAGGCACAGGTCGTAGCAGGACATTGCTCGGCAAGGACGTCTACCTGAAAGCCAGAGCCAGGGGGTAAATTCAGGGCAGAGGCTGATCCATCCCTGCTGAGCCCTCATTCAGTGGCTCCCATAAGAAGTGTGGGAGAGCTAGCTAAGGGGGGAAGCTTGGGTGGTTTAGAAACCCCAAAGGAAGGCTTCCCAAATGGGCTTCCTCCTTTCCTCATCCCAGAACTCACTTGGGAGAATGCAAGGAGTTTGGTTTGAGTTGCGCCTCTGGGGAAGCACCAGATGCCAAGAGCAGACCCAGTCCTGCACAATGCCCGCCTTCAAGCCAACAACAAAGCCCTCAGCAAGCAAAATGCTCCCTGAGACACAAAACCAACTTAAACCAATACAACATGAGCAAGCTGTATTTAACATGAGCTGAGTTATCCCATCCCAAAACATACGGGACCTCTGGTGCCCTTCCATAATCAGTGACACATCGATCCCTGCAACCTGGGCATATTCTTCTTCTGGCTGAAAAGCCTCAGCAAGGCAAACCATGCAGGATGGACCTGGCTCCGTGGTTACAACCCCCCTTTACACTCCTCACTTTGGAGCAGAAATGAAACCCTTTCCCAACATCCTCCTCCTCCACAGGCGGGAGGGAGGCAGGTAACCAACCTGGGACTCTGGCGGAGGACCGGGCACAGGGCATCCGTGAAAGAAACAGCTCAGTTGGGAAGGAGACGGAGTCCGTCCCGCTCTTGACTTACCCAGGTGACGGCAGCAGTGGCGACTGGGAGCGGGTGGTGGGGCTCGAGGCACCGTGTGGGGTTTTATAGGGTGCTCCGGCCCCGGGGGTGCGGGTGCGTACCTTCCGCCTGAAACTCCCCAACAACCGGCACTTTTCTCCTTGGAAAGCTCCCCCGGCTGGTTAAACAGTTCCCTCTTTCATCTGCCATGTTTTGCTTCCACTTCATACTGAGTAAGATTGAAATGATTCGGGCTACAGGCATTAATTACCCCGCTTCCTAAGGCCAGAGTACATCTGATGCCATCAGGCAGGAGAGTGTTGCAGTAGAATTTAGGGCAGATCCAGCGCATCGCTCCCCTCCTTCCTCTGAGCACAAGCAATTCAGCTCCTCGGTGCACCTGAGGTGATCTTGGGGATGTAGGTTGAGTATAAGGAACGCTTATTTGTGGGTAAACCTACCACAGACACAGTCCTGAGCTAGCCTGGCTGGAGCCAGTTGTTACCCTTTTGGATCCACTGAGAGGATTTTGATGGTTTTGTTACTATTCCTTACACTTGTGCCATGGATTCTCTTCGGAAGGGATATTAGGTTTTAAACCCGTGGCCACTGAAGCCCGTCCCTGAAGGTGGCACACATCAAATCTGGTTGGTTTTGTGCACTGAACTGATTTCTGAGGCCAAGAGCCCTTCCAACTGCTCTTTGGGAGGGCTAACAGTTGCGAGCCCGAAGTTCGCAGCTCTGCTTCCTTGGGATGCAGTGGTGCTGTCTAATTAGAGGCTGTGGCATGACACTGGGTCGCTCTGCAGAATGCCTGTTAGATGCTAAGGAACTGGGAAGTTGCACAAATCCCGACCTGCACTTAAATGTGAATCACCATCAAGTTGAGGAGAGGGAGTTGCTGATGTGGTCCCGAGCAGGGGAATGAGCCATCAGGCTCTAGGGGCAAGGAAAGGCAGAAGAAGGCTTCTCATTCAGAACCAGCAGAGCCCAGATGAAGGCACAATCATGTCCTGCCCTGGAATAAACCATGTGAGCAGCAGGGCACATGTATTATGCATGTGTGGAGCTGGGGGTTGTTAGCATCACTGTTAAAGATGTACCCTGTAGGGGTTTGGGGGTCATTTTAGTTTCTAGGGTGAGCTGCCCTTGCAGAGCCTTGGTGATAGTGCTGAATTGTCCCAAGTGCCTCTTCCCTGACCTGCCTGCCGAGGCAAAAAAGCCTTTCATAGGTATTTTCAGCATCATTCTGGAAGGGGAATGAGGAAACCAGCTTTTCTGATGTGCAGTGGAGGCTATGTGCTTCAGAGGGAAGCAGCCTTGCAGCCTGCTTGGAGCAATGCTGTGGGTTTATCACGACCTCCTAAATGGGGATTCCGTGAGCAGGAAAAGGTGAGGCTTTATTCTAAGCTTTACCCTGCTGCTTTTTGCCACTGCGTTTGAATGATGAAGTGATGCCACAGATTTGTATTCATTTAAAATGAAATAAATCCATAAGGGAAAGAGCTCTTCCTGGAAACATGGGTACTGGGGAAAAAGACAAAGACTGTTTTTTCCAGCGCCTATTTGTTTCTGCTTGAGACATGGCTCTTTCTGGAGGAACCACAGCACCAAGGAAATGTCACCCAACCAAATGCATCAGACCCAGTTTCTTAACTTCAAGAATGAGAGACCACCTCAGCCATAGTTCTTCCTGCAGAGGAGAAACACGGCCCAGGACCAACACCTGCCATGTTTCCCTTCCCATCACCAGCCCCAGCAGCACTTTGCAGCTCCAGTTTTACCACTCTGCATTTTGATTTCCACCAACCCAAGGTCCAGGTGTCTCTCAGGCTGGCTGGAGGGTGGAAGCTTACCCCTGGCCCCAAATGTCTCCTGAAAGCCAAAGGCACATTTTGCAACAGCAACAGACCCATTGCATCCCATCTCCAAGGAACTACTTCATCCAGTGCACTTCCCTTAGGGCTGCAGCCAACATCCCAGGGACCATTCCCATATGGTTGATGGGCAAAGTGGGACACACTGATGCCAGGAGCATCCTAATGCAGATAGACCCATGTTGCATCCATGGAGCATCCTTGGCCACCTGTGTGTGTCCTTTCTGGGGCACCTCAGGGTGCTGTGTGGAACCTGGGCAGTAGAGCCCAGCCGGTGCTGTGGGCATCCCTGGGGCTGCAGGTGATCCAGTTCCATGCCTCTCACATGATCCCTATAATTGCCAGGTCCCTGGGTGAGCTGATGCTCCCCAGCGTCACGGAGGCTGGCACCTTCCCCCCGAGGGGGCCTCATCACTGCACACCAGAGCAAGGGCACACATGTACTGGGGCAGACACAACCCAAGGGTGTCCCAATGGAGTCAGCTTGTCTCCTTTCCCTGCAAGCCCCCAGGTTCCATCCTGCAACACCAGCACCACCAGCTTAGGAGGAGCCTGCACTGACCACTTCCCATCTCACCATCTCCAGCTGCATGTTGGTGCTTCCCCAAGGCTCTAACACCCCCCCTCACCCCGTGCACCAAACCCCATGCCTTTTCCACAGGAAATCTGCTTGCAGCCCTGTTTCTGGCTCCGGAGAAGCTGACAAAAGGAAGCAGCTCACAGCTTATCCCCAGAGGCATATCCTCGAGGCATGGGAAGGAAACATGTCCCCAGGGAAGGTCAAAAAGCCAGCGCACAGCTTGCAGTGTGGGCAGCTAAGCCTGAGCATCTTCGCCTTTGCCTCCAAGCCACGGCATTGCTTGGCTACATCCTCATCCGTGGAAAGGGATGGGAGCAGGGAAGGAGCCAGCACAACAGGTTTAACGAGCCGCATGGAAGCACGGGCAGCTCCGTGAAAGGCAAGGCTGCCCTCTCCGCAAGACCTCAGGATTTCAGCAGTCAAAGCCTCACAGCAAGTGGGGTTTTACCCATTTCTTCTGCATGGCGCAGAGCTCATCCTCTCCTCTCTTCAGAACCCCCACTGTGAGCACTGCTGCAGACCCTGCAGGGAGCTCGCACACATAGCAGCTATGCCGTGTGTTAGTGATGGTGAGGGCTGGAGCAGCTCTGCTCTGGAGCCAGGCTGAGGGAGCGGGGCTGGGGCAGCATGGAAAACAGGAGGCTCCTGAAGGGGAGACCTCAGAGCAGCTCCAGTGCCTGAAGGCGATACAGGAAACCTGAGAGGGGCTTTGGACAATGGATGTAGGGACAGGACAGGGGAATGGCTTTAACTGCCAGAGGGGAGACTGAGATGAGCTCTTGGGCAGAAGCTCTTCCCTGGGAGGGTGCTGAGGCGCTGGCACAGGGTGCCCGGAGGAGCTGTGGCTGCCCCATCTCTGGCATTGTTCAAGGCCGGGTTGGACACAGGGGCTCGGAGCACCCTGCTCCAGTGGAAGGGGTCCCTGCCCGCGGCAGGGGATGGGACTGGAGGAGCTTTGAGGTCCCTTCCAACCCAAACCATTCCATGCTTCTATGATCTCCCTCCTTCCTCCCTCTGTTTCGCTCTGCCATGTTAAATACAAGTCTGCCTCTGCATTGCTGCTCCCAGTTGCTGAACCTGCTCTGGTTTGCTCAGGGACCTGCGCTGCCCTTCAGTGCAATGCGCTGGTCCCCAGCTCCCATGCCTGTCCCCTTGGCTCCCCGAGCCCATGGGCCAGCCCTTTACACCTCCTCCAAGAGGCAAAGCGCTGAACCATGGCCAGCAGCAGGCAAGCAGCAGGCTTGGGGGTCCCCAAGCACCCGAGAGGGTGCCATTCAAACCCCCACATGTGGAGCACAGTGGGTTAGCAGTGCATCACCTCCATCATTCGGCCACCTCATCCCCTCCTTCAGACCCTTTTTTAGGAGACCTTTTCCCCTTTTCTGACCAAAGGCTGCATACTGTGCCTGGTTCTTCAGAACAGAGCAGAGCCCTGGCATCACGTCTGACCAGACCTCCCCATGCTCCCTCCTGTCCCTGTGTTCACAGGGTGGCAGAGGGTGAGGTGGCATTTATTTTTGCCATAGAAGTGTGTACCCCAGGCTCTGTTGCAGGTCTCCATCAGCCCCACACCACCACTCACCTGCCCCAACCCGTGGCCAGAGGGTTTTCTTGCTTAATTCAGTTGTGTAAATGAATAGGGAAGACGCTGGAGGTCCAATCAGCATAGGAGTTACCTTTTTATGTCCCAAATCCCCTGGGTTTGGAGATGGTTTTGGGTCATCTCTTCACTGTGAGCTCTTTCCCCACAGAGTGGGGCTGTCTGGCACAGAGCAGTAGGGGACACCACTGCAAAGACTCACAGCAATGCTCCCAGGCTGGGGCAGGGAGGAAAAGCAGCCCCTGGGCCAGGCACCACTGGGAGTCAAACCCAGAATCTCCTGTTTATTAGACAGGCGCTTCAAGCAGCTGAGCCATGGTGCCCACCTGCCCCACACCATAGGCTGCCCCACTGCTGTGGGGTACACATCACCCCCTGACCCAAACTGCTGCCCAGGTCTGGGGTACCCCGGCTCCCAAACTCTTCTCTGTCTCTGCTGGGAGGACCCCCAGTGCCTACTCGGGCACAGGGAGCCCATGACATCCCCTACCAGCACCAGCAGGGTTTTGGGGTCCCAGGCTCTGCAGGGACTTGCTGTCCCACTCCCTTTTCCCACGAGTGCCCAAAGCGATCCCAGACAATCTCTGTGCAGCCTCTGAGGGTCAGGTAACCCCAAAGGCTGCACTGTTTTGAGATATGCATGAAACACAGCAAGAGAGTGGCCTAGAATAGGTCCTCAGTGCAGCGGATGCTGGGGCACCCATGCTCACCCAGCTCCATCTCTCTGGCCTGACCCCAGCGCTGGGTAGAGGACATGGGAAGGGGACAGAGACCTCCTCAGCCATTGCCACCCAGCAGGAAGGACGAAAAGCCAAGGATGAAACCTGGCCTGCAGCACCCTCCAGCTCACAAATGGGACCCTCCAATGAGGAGGGCTCCAACCCCAGCATCTGCAGCTCCTCTGTGCTCTCCTTTATATGTGCATGGCAGGACAGGCGCAGGGTCCATGGGGAGGATCCCCACTGGGCCGCAGGTGCACATCCCAATTTGCGGGTTTCAGGGGTATGAGTATCTCTTAGAGGGGGAGAGTCCCAGGCTTCCAATGGTTACACGCTGCAAAAGGAGATGGAGATGCTGGGGATTGAACCCAGGGCCTCTTACATGCAAAGCAAGCGCTCTCCCACTGAGCTACATCCCCTCCACCTGAGCAGCCCGGACCACCTGCACAAGTGCCCTCATCCCCACCGCTGCCCCACTGACACTGCTCACCCTGCTCAGCCCCAGTGGCCTCCCCACAAAAACACACCCTCATATCCTGGTTATGCCAAGGTCCCCGCATCAGTGGTGCCCAAAAGGGGGGCTCGTCCGGGAGTTGAACCCGGGACCTCTCGCACCCTAAGCGAGAATCATACCCCTAGACCAACGAGCCGGGGTGCGCAGCTGCCCGGGCACCCCCTCCCTGTGCCGGCAGCGGGGTGCTGGGGGGTCGCTGTGCCCAGGGACCATGGGGCACTGCAGTTCTGTTTGCATCCAGGAGCAGAATGGGAATGGGGTCTGTGCCAGGATGCATCCCAGAGACTTTCCTGCTTCCCTAGACAAAAAGATGCCCAGGAGGATCATGAGGTGTCTGGGGATGGGGCCAATGGGAACACGCAATGTGGCAATGGAGCCATGGAGCGGGGCTGGAGAACCCAATGCCGACTTCAAGGTACGGGTCCACCTTCAGGTGCGAAAGGAATGTGGGTCCAACTCCCAGTCCGTCCACGGGGAAAGCCTGGCCTGCTTTGGTCTGGGGCACACAGCTCATTTGGGATGTTACCTGGTCCATGCCTGTCCCTCATGGGCTGCACCAGGCAGTGGGTGATCAAAAGCAGGGCTCGTCCGGGAGTTGAACCCGGGACCTCTCGCACCCAAAGCGAGAATCATACCCCTAGACCAACGAGCCGGGGCGCTGCACCCCATTGCAGCCCGGCTTCTGTGACCCACACACCTCTGGGATTTTGGGGTGCAGTGGGACAGTGCGTTTCCCTTGGCACATTGTAGGAGCAGGGAGGTCCCTCTGCCTGTGGCTTCTCCATGGCCATGGGCCATCAGTGCCCAGCATCTCCCACACCATCCAACCCCAGAGGTTGCCCTCCTCTTTAGA
>JAOEHX010001154.1:0-20244 GCA_025448015.1 Bolborhynchus lineola
GCAGCCTTCTCTTCTCCAGGATGAACAGCCCCAACTTTCTCATCCTATCTTCATACGGGACGTGCTCCAGTCCCATGATCATCCTCATGGCTCTCTTCTGGACTTGTTCCAACAGTTGCATGTCCTTTTTATGTTGAGGACCAGAACTGCACACAATACTCCAAGTGAGGTCTCACAAGAGCAGAGTAGAGGGGCAGGATCACCTCCTTTGACCCGCTGGTCACGCTCCTTTTGATGCAGCCCAGGATACGGTTGGAATTCTGGGCTGCGAGTGCACACTGCCTGCTCATGTTCATTTTCTTATCAACCAACACCCCCAAGTCCTTCTCAGCAGGGCTGCTCTCAATCTCTTCTCTGCCCAACCTGTAGCTGTGCCTGGGATTTCCCTGACTCAGGTGTAGGACCTTGCACTTCTCATGGTTAAACTTCATCAGGTTGGCATCAACCCACCTCACAAGCTCTTCAGGGGAAAAAAAATATGTCTAAGGGGTAATGGGTTCAAACTTAAAGAGGGGAAGTTTAGATTGGATATGAAGAAGAAGTTCTTTACTGTGAGAGTGGTGGGGCAATGGAATGGGTTACCCGGAGAAGTTGTGAATGCTCTATCTCTGGTGGTGTTCAAGGCTGGGTTGGACATAGCCTTGGGTGGCATGTTTTAGTGTGAGATGTCCCTGCCCATGGCAGGGGGGCTGAAACTAGATGATCTTGAGGTCCTTTCCAACTGTGACTCTTCTATGATTCTATGATTTTTAACCCAAATTAGCCTGCATCCTCTGTCAGCAAGGCACTATGCAGCAGTAGCTAGGGATAGAGCAGAAGCCTTATCTTTGAGGAGGTGGTATCCATAAGATACCACTTCAGCTAATGGGGACTGGAACTGTCTTTTATATTCTGTTCAAAGTCCATGAAACCGTGAGAACTTATAGATACTGCTCTAATAGGAATGGACAGTGAGATACATGGAATACTTTTCATGACAGTTTCAAACAGGACCTGAAGGTTTTCTTGCAATGTTACTGAAGAAAAGTCAGGACAAGTTTATTAGTACTGCTCACACCAGGTTTGTGGTGTATCATCTCTTTCCTTGAAAGCTGGAATGAGAACTGTAGTGTGAGACAAATCAGTAGAAACAGACCCTCAAATTTCATTTAGATCTCATTTTCTAGTCTGGTGCTGAGGTTTTGTGAGTGTATATTGTAAATGGATGTCAAACCCTATTTCTTTACTTGCCAGCATGACAATATGCCATTCTCTGCATTTTTGCTGAACTTCAGGGACTTTTTTAAAAGAATTTGCTTTGCAAAAAACAGGACAGAAAATGGAGAAAAGTGGAATAATGTGGCTAAGGATCAGTCTAAATGTATCATCTGTGGAAACCTGCGAGTTTAAGTATGATATTTTTTGAGGAAGCTTTAACTGTTTTGTGGGCACAGCTCATTTTCTCTGCATCAATTAGAACACAGTTAATGGTCATGGGCAGTGCCGAGTAATTGCTTCATCTTTGTGCGTTCATCTCGCAGCGCAAGGTGTCACTCACAGTACTGCCAACATGGGAGCAGAACGGTGCAGCCGCGGTCCCAAGCCTGTTTGAAGAATGTCCTTGGAAGTATCATTGGAGGTAATGGCCAGTCATTTTTAGGTATTTCCCATCAGCTCATGTACAGATACTGGACATAAGACATTTGAGTTTGGCTGTCCTGTTTGCAGGGGCTGGCTATTACTGACCATGCCTGGGATACCAAGAGATTGATAAAAATGCTCTCTCAAGCCTTTTCCATATTTGACACTCTTAGTCTCAGAAGCATTTGCCCAACAGTCTATCTTGACACATGCCTGTATCGTGGGCCTCCATTTTCTCCCCATTTTCCAACACAAGAGTGAAAAGTATCAAATCAACAGAAATCTTTCCTGCACCTCTCTGGAAAGGAGATGAAGTTATAACCAGGCTTTTATGCACTTAGGAGCCTTAAGTCGTATTTTTAGTAAGTTTCCTTTGTCTGTGCTCTTTATTGAAATTATTGACTATCAATGTCATGGTTTAAGCCCAGCCAGTAACTCAGAACCACACAGCCACTAGCTCACTCTCCTCCTTTCTCCCTCCACTTCTGGAAGGATGAGGGGGAGAATCAAAAGAATGTAACTTGCACATGTTGAGATAAGAACAGTCCAGTAACTAAGGTATAACACAAACCACTACTGCTACCACCAATAATAATAATGACGACAAGGGAAACAACAAGGGAAGAAAATACAACCGTTCATCACCGAAACCCAGCCAGACCAAGCAGTGAACTAACTCTTCCGAGTCCCTGCCCTCAGTTTTTATACATCCTGGGCATGACGTGCTGTGGTATGGAATACCTCTTTGGTCAGTCTGGGTCAGGTGTCCTGTCTCTGCTTCCTCACAGCTTCCCCTCCTCCCTGGCAGAGCATGAAGCTCAGAAAGTCCTTGGTCAGACCAAACATTCTAAGCAGTAACTAAAAACATCAGTGTTATCAGCACTGTTCCCAGGCTGAAAGTCAAAAACACAGCACTGCACCAGCTACTAAGAAAGGATAAAAATGACTGCTACTGCTGAACCCATGACAGGAAATAGCAAGAGAAGAGAATACAACTGCTCACCACCCGTCGACAGATACCCAGCCCGACCCCAGCAGAGACCTAGCCCTCCTGCGTAACTGCCCCCAGTTTATATAGTGGGCATGATGTGCTGTGGTATAGAATACCTCTCTGGGTAGTTTGGGTCAGGTGTCTTGTCTCTGCTTCCTCCCAGCTTCCCCTCCTCCCTGGCAGAGCATGAGACTCAGAAAGTCCTTGGTCAGCCTAAACATTACTGAGCAACAACTGAAAGCATCAGTATTATCAGTGCTGCTCCCAGGCTGAAAGTCAAAACCACAGCACTGTACCAGCTACCAGGAAGGAGAAAAATGACTGCTACTGCTGAACCCAGGACAATCAATTATGTGGCTTTATGGACTGAAGTCGTCAAAACTTAAGTATTATCATTCACATAAAGTAGCTGTTCTTATGAATTGCATCTGTTCAAATGACTTTTTGTATATCTGAGTGTCATAGCGATGATAAATGCTCCATCTGCCATTTGTTTCTCACACAAATAAAAACATTAGAAAAGATCATTGAAACTCATTGGAAAAAGGATACTTTCCATGGGTCATTGGTTACTTTATTTATCTCAAACGTGCTGCATCTGGGTTTAAGGCTGCAATAAGGTCACATATCTGCCAAAGTAAGCCAGGACTCCTGCAGAACTCAGCTCACTTTGGCAGCATACAAAGCAATCTCCAAAATTAAAAACCAGGATCTTCAAAACCTCTGTGTGTGTTTGCATAGCACTGTTCGTGTAGTCTCATTTCTGTTTGTCTAGGTAGTGTGACTGTTATTTCACTTAGGCTGATCACACTTGATTACTGCTTGTGAGGAAGAAGAAATTTTTAGAAGGATCCTTTTCAAGAAGTTTTCTTTGTAACAAATTTAAACTTAGTTCCGTTTCCCATTAAGACAAACCTTTTCTCTGGGCTTCTGAGTAAAAAGATTTATTTGCATTATTTAAAGATGACAATTTATACTTTTTAAAAAAGACTTTTTCTGTGTGTGTTCAGATAGTATTTTTCTGACTATGGTAATACTGAGGATTAATTTTAGAAAAATAGATATTTACTCTTTTATATTGCATCATAATGCAAATCTTAAGCTTGTACATATTCACAATTAGACTACTGAAGGAGCTCAGGAGAGTAATTCCCTGTGGGTTTGGGGTTTGTTGTAGTGGTGGTGAGTATTTTTAACTAAAAGTACATTGGTCTAGCCCTACAGGGTATGTTCCATTTAGTAACCATATATCTATATAGGAAATACTTTATAGCAGGATAAGCTGATAGAGACTATCAGCTGCATGTCAGAATTGACTATTTTTCTGGTTTGCAGTTGGAATTGTTTCCTATCTACATCCCAGGCAGGCACACAAACCTCCCTAAGAGGGTTTCAGACCTGGCCTATTTCTAATGTCTCTTCTTCAGTGGCTAGGTATTTAACTGCTTGTGGCGCATAACTTCAAAGCAGATAATCTAAGGCTAGTCATGATGGGTCCCTGAAGCTATAAAAATGTAGTAAATTTGCATTAAAAGGTTTAACAGTCTGGAAATCCCTAGTAAAATGGAATCAGTAAAAGGGTCTGTAAAGAAACATCACTGACCAAGCAGTGGGGATTCCAGGAGCACTTCCTGCAGCAGGCACCACACAGTTCAGTAGCACCCTGCTTCTAATGAACACAACTGTGAAAGCACAATGCACCTATTGAATTTACAATGCAGTTTGAAACTTCCTCAATAGGGCAAATACATTGGTCACATTTTTGAGATGGTGGTTTTTATTTAAGTAACAAATTTTCAGATTTCTTTGAAATAGATTGCAATTTTAACTGGTTGTGGAGAAGCTGTGGTCTTGAGAGGAACAAAGTGAAACAAAACTATCTTTATTTCAAATCAAAGATTACATTCCCTTTTACTTTCCTTAAAAAAGAAAAATGTTTGCAAAAAAATATAAGCAGAAATACAAAAATAGAAGAAAAAGTGTTTTAAAAACTTAGAAAAAAAATTCACTACAGACGATCATGTAAAAACCTTGTAGAAAAAAAAAAATAGTACAGTCAAGCACAGCAGCCAAAGCTAGAGAAACTGAATCACCAAGAGCTCTTATGCTGAAAATAGAAGTATGCACATTTTCCTGTGTGAGTTTTCCCATAGATCAGTACCATGTTCAAAATTAAATATATTTATTCAGATGCGAACTGGTTTTCTGTTTCCCTGATGCCCAGCCAAGTTTACTGCTGATTTTTACTAGACCCAAAATTAACTTCACCAGGAAGAGCTCTATGGCAAATTTTTAATGCAAATTAATAGCAACCGGTCAGCTGGCAATCACTTAACCTGAGGTGAAGTAAATAAACAACTTGCCCTCCTCCTATCCTTTCCTTTCCTGGGGTCCTGACAGGTTGCATGAAAATGTGATCAAATCTCTTGGGTAGCAGGCTGCTGGGGATGAACACTGACATCTGTTACAGCATTCAGTTTTCATGTGCAAGAGGGATTTTCACTCCATCTCTAGGGCTGTAATATCTGCAGGGTTAAAAGGCACTTAATTTAGTTTAGTGTGTTGCTGGGAGGAAAAAACTTGATTTTCCCAAGAGTCTAATTATGTAAGAAATCTATGTGTCAATGAAATTACATTAAGTAGCTATGAAAATCTTTGGATTTCTACATGTCCATTATAAGGAAATTAAACATCAAAAATCTACCCCAGGATCTTTTAGAATCAGAACTCTGCTCTAATTGAAGTGTTTGATTGGACAGCTTAATGTAAAAGGGTAAAGCAGGTTAATACCAGGCTCTTTTTTCTCTTGATTATCATCAAACACTGACACACATTCAGTGAGGAAGATATTATCTAGGGTCAAGTCTTCTTTCTTTGCCACTGCAAAACCACCTTCAGCTTGTACATCAAAAGATAAGTGGTAGAGATGGGGTAGGTAAATTTTTCTCTGTTATGACCAGACCTGAGCTTTTTCACAAGCAGTGATGAGAATTGCTCCTTCTTAGTACTAATACCCAATCAAAAATTTGTTGCCAGGACTGTCACCTTGTAAGTGCATGAACTGCCTGGAAGTAGGTTTTAAAGCACTAGAATAAATAGAGTTCTGCAGACCTATGCACAAGTTAGTTTTAATGGCAGAAACCCCCAATCAAGTTGAAAGTAATTATACAGCATAAGTGCTGTAAGTAACTGAATGAGACAGACAAATCTGGTAGCAAATTGCTGTCTCATCATAAACTTCCTTTCAAGTTAATTCAATCTTAACATTGCAGGACACAGTTCTGTATTGCTTTGCTCTCCAGTGAGTTCAGCTTTGTCCCTCCTCATACCTGTCTCACTCTGTTTAGTGCAGAGAGTGTGCAAAATTCAGCTGTTTGCATCAGTAGATGTATTGTTAATAAATTTGGTGTTAAAAAAAAATGAGGATGGCATTAGGAAGCAGAGAGCACTAATCGGAATATATTTTACTATATCTTTCTAATTTCACTAAGTTATTTATCCTAATGCTATGGTGTTTGTCTGAATGTGAAATACTGTGTTTATCAGGAAGCTGAGAAAACATTTTTATAATAATTTGCATGTCTTCGATAGCATTTTTAAGTGTGCACATAACAGAATACTGATGAACTCTTTTGTATGTAATAAGTAGTTTTGGTTGGAACTGGTTGTCTGTGGGTAATCTTGAAGAGAAAATAAAGGAAGGCTGGGTGTTTTTCAGCCTCTAATGTTCAATTAATGTAGGGGTCTTCAGGGTACCACTGCTTTCTTGGCCTGCTCTCACGCAGTGCAGCGAAACCCTAGGGTCCTTGCTGAGGAGAAAGCTCCTTTCCCTGGAAGGAGAATGTCAGAAGGATGAAGAGATAAAGGGTGTAGCATCTGATGTTCATGACCTTGAACATTTTAGGTTGCTATCACATCTCACAGCTAATGCAAAATTTTCAAATATAGTAACCAAAAAGATATGACAGTATTCTTTGGTATTTATTTTCCCAGCCAGTCTCCTTGATATGAGACTGAAACTCACTATACAATCCCTGAAAATGAATTTGTTAAGATCAGTGAGTAACTTGATCAGTGTATCTAATTGCCTTTTGCTTTGGTCTCACTGCCCTGATGAGGGCAAAACCTTATACATTATTAGAGTTGGTACTAGATTGCTTTAGTATTATCAATGTGTTCTATTTTTTATTTATTCCTTCAAGCGCATCAGTGGATGATGCATAGACCACTTACATGAGAAAAAAAGTGATGTATGAAGATGATAAAAAAATTATATATGCCAGGTAATACCAGGATGGATAACAGCAGAGGTGTTTGTAAATTGTATATTTTATTCAGTTAAATCTGCTTTTTTGGACTTTCTTTGTAATACCTGTAAATATACCAGAAGTTAAGGAACCTATTGTAAATTATGTCCTCAGGTATCACAGGTAATTGACTCTAAAAAATTGTACTCTTAAGTGATGGCTAATTCTTCCCTGGTTTGTTTGGTTTGGGGTTTATCTTTTTTTTTTTTTTTTTTTTTTTTTTTTTTTTTGGTAAAAGCATATTTTTAGGCAAATTCTTTTCTGTAAGTACAGTCAGTATGAAGTTTTACAAATCATGAGTTTTTGACAATTTTCAGAATACATTTTAAGGAGGGTCTGGTGGGGTTTTTGTGTGGTTTTTTTTTTGTTTGTTTGGGGGTTCTGTGGGGGTTTTTTTGGTTATTGGAACAGAAAAAAGTGCTTAAAAATTTTTTGTGAAACAAGGTTACACTGGAACATCCATACAGGTCTAATGGGATCTAATCCAGAGGATCAGACCAGAACAGTCTAATCCTCTCTGGGATAAATTATCCTGAAGAAGAGATTTATTTCTGCAACACACTTTACTTTGCAGTGACTGCAGGCCTGACCCTTTTAAGTCTACAGTAAATGCAGAATAGCTTACTGCTCACATTAATTGTCAAGTAAGAATATTCATACTGGCAATCACCATGGAGTAGATAATGTATTGTAATTTCATATTCCTACTTGTTTTTTTTCTAGCTGACCTTTCTGCAGACAGTAGAAGTATGAGCATAAAGTGCACTCCCTGAAAATACCCACTAGATTGAGGCATTGAGACAACTCTCTCAAGTCATCTGTGCAAAGAGTTTAATATTTCTGTTTCTTCTTTCTTTTTCTCTCATATACTGGGAGGAGAAAGTCCAGTCTAGTTAGTGACAGGTACCCTCTCTGCAGGCAAAGCCCACTCTTATTCTTGTTTATCAGATGTTTGCAGTCGCATTTTCCCAGGCGTAAACTTTGGAGGATGGAGAAGATGGATTTAGAGAAATAAAACCAACTGACAGATGTGATTACTTATTAGAGATCTTTCATGTAATTTATGGAGAATATCTATGAGCTTTCAGATGATAAGCCTTTTGGAAAAAAATAATGAAACTAAGTGACACTCAGTTCTGAGTTTCATTACCAAGCTGAATCATAATTCAAAGTTCCTTTAAAACTTCCAGGATAGTTTGCAAATATTGATGAAATTGGGACTAAGCTTGATCATACTTAACCAGTTTGAGTGAATTTTGCTGCTCCTACTTTAATCCAGGAATATTCATCTCCAGCAAGTTTCTAGGTCATTTCTGTCTGCAGTTCATTCCCTGGTACTATCAAGGTCCAGGGACTGTAATTTTTTTGCTGTCAGTTTTTGGACAGTTATCCCTCATCAAAATTGATGAATCCTCCTTTTCCAAGGTGGTTCTCCCTGCAAAATTGATAGAAATAGCCTAGCAGGCAGGAAACCAGCAGCCTGCGTTCTCCAATTTCCATTCCCTATTCATCCTTGATATCAGATTTTCCTCCTCTTCCGATGCAAACCAGCAGCAGGACCTTATCTTCAATACCAGCTCAGCCCAGGAGATCCCACAGCTGCAGGGAGTTTCCTGGAGAACCTCCTTTAAGGGTTTTATTAAAGGTCTTTTTTATGAGTGTTGCATTAGAGGGAGAAAAATAAACCCTTTGCTTTATTAGAGGGACTGGGAACAGCTCCAATATGCAACTACCAATCCGGTCGTGTTCAATATTTCAAACCTTGCTGATCCAGATTCACTGATAGTGCACCACACTGCCAGTCCAATCAGCTGCAACTATCAGTCCGGCTGTGCTCGCTATTTCGAACCTTACTGATCTGGATTCACTGATAATCCACCACACTGCCAGTCAAATCATACTCATGAACCCTCATGGCCGCACTGAGAGACGGGGTCACGTTCAGTGAGAAAATTGCGATCAGCTACCGAAACAGAGCAGTTTATTGAGATTGGTTACTGAAAAAGTGCAGTTTATTGCGATTGGCTACCGAAGCAGTGCAGTTTATTGATGCAACAGGTACAGGTTCTTATGGACTGCTGGTGGTAAATACTGTCTGCAAAATCACATGCAAATAATAGTTACATAGATACAAGCGATCAATAAAGTTAACATAGCCTGGTTTTAAAATATAAAGATAACTGTGAAAAGTAACTGTAGAGATCCTAAGTTTCCCCAGGGAAGCGCTGGGTGCAGTGCGAGTCTTACCCACAGGCATCCCTATGGGGGGGAAGAGAGGTCCAGCCCGTTGACTGGTCCCAGGAGTCTACTGAAGTTGTCTTTCTTGACTCATCCACAATGGCATCTTCCCTAATAATCTCCCTTCTCCTGGGTCATTTTATATTATTTTTTAACTTAAAGGTGGAGCTTGAGTGACTCTAGTCATACATACCTTTATCATTATTGGTGCAAATCTCTCTTGCTTCACTTTTAAAGGTTTATGACTCCAAAAATTCAGAGCACATGCTCAGTGAGGGGTGGTCTTTTTTTTGGGAGGGGGGTCATATTGGAGATGGGAGTATATTTTAGCATGTAAATGCATTATAATGACATTATAATGAAGCAAAGTTCACCCAGAGGATGGCATTTTGTCAAAAGATGACAGGTTGCTGGCTCAGGGTAGCATACATGCAGCTTATCAGTTTCTTGTACCACCGGGTTCCTGTTTCTTGTCAATGTTAAGACAAACTATGGCCACAGGGTCTTCACCGCACTCCATCATTCGTCTGTCTATGCATGGGAACTGCTGTGGAGTACACATTCCAGGGGTGGCTGCATCCTGCTTTGAGAGGCCCTGAAAGCCTGTTTTTTCCTTATGTGTGAACAATGCTGCATTTCAAATATAAGTTCAATTCCTAATTTTTCCACAATGAGTACATGTGCAATACAATAAGCTGAAGTTTTAGAACGGAGTAACAATGATGTTGGGAGAGGTGATTCAGTATCTTTTCCCACAAGATAAAAATTAGAATTGTTCCAGCTCATCTGGTAGTCTTGGGGGCTAACATGATGAAACTGTCGTTGTTTGTTTTTCATGATTGGTTGAAGTGCAATACATTTCAAATTTTATGAAAAATAAACACTTCTGCTACTATTTCTTTAGAAATTTTTGCTGTGGATACATTCTTGTCAGAGATCGATACTACACTGCCACAGTTAAATGCTATTAAATGCTATACTGCCACAAGTAAATGCTATTGCTGTTGTCCTTGCTTAGACCCCAAAGCCAAAACCTTAGCCATAAGATTTGTTAGTGGCCATTGTGCCACTAAAGAAACATGAAGTTTCCAAAGCCAGGTGAAGTTTAGTAGTTGGAAAAAACCCATCTCCTGCCAGCAAAATGTTATTATGCAGCAAAAGATACATGTGATAAAGGAGTTCTATAAAAATGTTGGGTCTGTTCTTTATTGTGATTTTAAAGATTTCCTATGTTAAGACTTAGTACAAAAAGGAATAAGGTACAAAATAGAGAATATTAATATATTATATTATTGCATGGCAACATGGCATATCATTTTATCATGTCTTCTTTTGGAGGCTGTGAAAAAAACAAACAGAGGTGACAAGTGGCCTTGATATAAGGAATGCCTGAATAAGCCAGAACTATATCATTCAGTGAGAGATACCAAAGAGACAGTGTGATAGGGGGTGCATGTAATTATGAATAAGCCAGCCAAAGGGAATAAAAAATGGGTGTTAATGACCTTTTTCGGTATGCAGCAACTGAAACTAGCAAAACACAGCTGCAAAGCAAAGTCAAGTCACTTCCCTTAGTTCTACAGAATAAAATCTTATGCAGGTTCGAAAGGTTCACATGGTCCAATGCAACCATTAATATGTTCCTAAGCTCAAATACTTTTGGCTCTTACTATTTAAAAGTCCTGGTTTTCCCCTTGTAAATGCATGATCAAACTGCATTATTTATTACATTTCATCCTACTTATGTGTGTTGAATTTAGATTATGTGATGACTTGCCTCTGAAACTGTGATGTAATAATGTGATGTAAAACGAACCTACTCCTAAAGCCCCTATAGCTGATAGATTTTAGTGGTAGAAATCCCAAGATAATGGTAAGATTATATTATTTTGCAGTAAAGTTGTTCTTGAGGTTTCACTGTCTCTGCTCTATTAGAGTGCATTGGCATGTCAAATACGTTTGTGTTCAGGTTAGGTTCTGCTATATAATAAATATATTGCTTCCAAAATGGTGCTTTATGTCAAGAGAATCTCCAGTAACTTTATTCAAGGCATTATGCTGCATTAGTAAGTCTTGCAAAGTTTTGCTTGAGGATTAACCAGCAACATGGTGTGAGATTTTTTATACAAAGAAAAAATAATATTCACTGTTCTTGTCTCAGAATCCATCACATTTGCTCTTGTCCTTCACAGAGGTCATATACAATATTTCAGAGTAATCCCCAAAATATATATATAATATATAATATTTCAGGTAATCACCAAAAAATCCAGAGGTTTTTTTTTTGGGGTGTGTGTGTTTTAAAAAAACAAAACCAGGTGACATCACTTTGTAGACTATGAAAATTACTTTTAAAGTGTTTAAAGGGAGTATATCTCCTAAGGTTCTCTATGTACTATTTTAAATAAATGCCTTGTGGATATAATTCTAATTGCATGACTATTATACCTCTTTTTCTTTTAACAAAAACATCATTGTTCTGCAAACATTCTAATCTGGTAAACTTGAATTTTCCATGTTAAACTCTCTAGAATATATTGGAAGTGTACTAGTCCTCTGAAAACTGCTAGCAAACAGAGACTTTTTTTCCCAAAATTATCTCAGTTTTGAGTGTTCTGATTATGAGATCATATTTTATCTTAATCTAACTGAACAAGGAAGAAGACAGAAACTAGGAGAATTTGAGGTCAGTTCCAGAGTGCTTACATCAATGAAATTTTGTGAAACAAGTCAAAGGGGTGTTAACTTCTTGAACAGTATTTCCTGCATTTAGGATTTGAGGGTGTGACTCTGACTCAGATAGACTCATCAAAAGCAGAGAACGTTGCACATATTATATATGTATTATATAATATTATATATGTTACACATGTTCAGTGTTTAACTGGTACTAAACTAATTTATTAAACTATTTTTCCACACTCAGAACAGGCCATGTTATCAGTGTATTTAGGTAATTAATAAATATTAGTTTTATGTAATTAGCTCAAAACAATAAGCAAAGTTGTTTGTGATGCTTTTGCTAATGTATGGTAAATGGAGATGTATGTCCAATACTTGATGATAAATGACAGAGTGATGAAGATACTTATTACATCTCAGTTTTGAAAGTGTTCCTGAGGTTTTCATTTGTCCACGTGTTCAAGCAGGACTTAGGAGGGTTCCTTGAATTCTGTTTTCTTTTTAGTAAACTCACTTTCTTGTAAAAGCCTAATAACTAATTTATTGCAGTTTGTATCTTCATGCTTATCCTACTTGAATGTATTACCTAGCAGGTTTTGAATAGCAATTACCTCAAAAATAGCCTCAGTATGATAAATATTTGTATGCAGACAGAATCTGGGAAAATGCTTCTAGCCTCTAACAGAGCCCGTATAGGGAGCTGACAACTGTATAGCAAATTGGAATGTGCAAATCTTCAACCTCCCAGCAGATACAGTAAATATATGCTGTGTAACACAGCAAATATGTGAAGGCTTTTACTTACAGAGGTGTATAAATGTTGACAATTATGGTTAACTGCAGAGCACAAAATCCATTTGCAGCATCAAAAGCAAAACTAAAATACTTTTTTCCCACCCCCCTCCAGGATTATGCTGAAAAGAAAAATACAATAGCAAAAGCTCTGGAAGATCTTAAAGCCAACTTCTACTGTGAACTTTGTGACAAGCAGTACTATAAACACCAGGAGTTTGACAATCACATTAACTCTTATGATCATGCTCACAAACAGGTAAGAGGAATCTGCTCACAACTTCAACTTAGTTTCAGGTAGAACTATGAGGTAACATGGCTTCAAAATTGCAGTTGAGTTATGACGAAATTTCAGGCTCTGGGAAGCAAAATACACTGTTTTCTTAGAAACAAATCTCAATGTGAAGGTTTTACAGAAAAATGTAAACAGTTAAATTGCAAAAAGGAATAGGGAATGATGAAAAATATGATTATAAATGTGCAATTTCGTTGTCATCAGTTTGATTTTGCATGTACATAAAATACTGTGTTACACTGATGAGATGACTTACTGGGAGGTATTTGTTCCAACAGATGTGGATAGGGAATCTGACATACTCTGGTACTTTTTCTTTCAGTGCAGATACACTTCTGAAATGTTCTATGATTTTACATAAATGCATTGCATATAAAAAACCTATGGTATGAGATGTTTCTGCATCAGCTCACAGTAAGAAGTGTTAGCTTTAAAATGTTGATATTTACAATTTTACCACCACACAACCTCCAAGTTGAGTTTTCTGCTTTGGTAACATGAAAATAGTGCTCCCATGTATAATATAGATAATTCAGAAGAAAAGACAATGTATCTTGACTCCAAAGTAGATACACGTAATGATATTGTAAAGATACATGATAAGTGTACAGGAAATTTCTGCTTAGTCCACTTAGCTGGTAATTATGCTGTGTCTTGAAATCCTGGGTCTGGATTGATTACTCTTCGTTCTAATTAACTCTCCCCTTGTCCTGTAATTCTGCTCAGAGTGAACATAGGTGAGTTGTTCAATGTGGTTTATATCTCTATTATCTAAGCAAATAAACTGCTTTCCTTCCCTTCAGCACTCCTCCCTGAAACACTTCTGTCTTTCTTACTGATAGTTTTATTTAGCCCAGAATTAAGACTTGTGAGCAGGAGTGTTACATTTAGTTTTGAGAACTATGGAGATGGGGACCTTAGCAGCAATAGCAGTCTCTGAGAAGCTGGAGGGAAGAATATGCTAGATAAGAAATTAGCAAGTAGCTTCACTGCATCCTGTAGATATTTATTATGAAATGAAGTATTTTTAGTTAAAATACAGCTGGAATTGATGCTTCAAGTGCTATGTTCACAGAGCAGCACTTCATTGATGGAAGGCAAGAAAAAAAAGTGATGGGCAGAGTCTTCCTCACTTTAATTCCCTTAGGATTGTTATTTATTATTTTTTAACTGCTCTGAAGCACTTTCAAATAATGAGAACCTGAACTCTGCAGTGTTCATTCCTCTGTTCAATACTGATGAAAAATTGATTTTGAAACTGAGGTCAGGTGTGAGACTTGTTTCCAGTGGTTCATATAGTTATTCTAGTTTTCTGATGCCTTTAGACAGGAGATGGTGAACGAAGCACCAAGTCCTACCTCTCCTTCTTCTGTGTAGGGGACTGTGTGTCTCTGTCTGTGGGAGGCTTTGTGTTTAGTGAAAGAGCTATCCTCTTCCTTGCTGTACCTCAAAAACTCGAATCTCCCTGGTAGGAAATCTGGCAAAATTTTCTAGTCTTCCAGTAGAAAAAAATTGAATGGATGCTTGTTTGGGCAAACTAATAATTTTCAGTAATGTTACTGGCAAATGGAACTATTGATTCCTGAGTTTAAAACATGAAGCCTAACTCTTCTGTAATGAAATTTTGGGGGTTTTGGTTTTTGTTTGTTTGTGGGTTTTTTTTTTGTTTGTGCTTGTTTCTACCGATATTATAAAGAAAAAAATATTCCTCTTCCCATATTCTGGAGAAAATGGGAGTAGGCTCCATGTGCAGCACTGCGGGTTCACTCAGAATTGCTTAATTTTTCAGGGAACTTCATATCATTTGGTGGTTTTTTGTTTTTTTAGTAATCTGATTTTACTGAGTTAGAGCTATTTACAGGTACTACTGTTGAATGCTCTTCCTACATCAGTGGCAGAAGTTTTCCAGCAGCTCATGGAATCACAGACTGGTTTGGGTTGCAAGGGACCTTAAAGCTCATTCAGTTCCAACCCCCTGCCACAGGCAGGGGCAACTCCCACTAGACCCAGTTGCTCAAAGCCCCACACAACCTGGCCTTGAAAACTGCAAGAGATGGGACAGCCACAGCTTCTCTGGGCAACCCTGTGCCAGCCCCCCACCGCCTTCATAGTGAAGAACTTCTTCCTAGTGCCTAATTTAAATCTACCCTCTTCTATCTTGAAGCCGTTCCCCCTTTTCCTGTTCTTTTTTACGTCTTCCTTTTACATGTTCTGGAAGCACAGCATTGCAATAGGCTTTGTGCTTCCTTTCTTAACTCCTTTGGGAAGAAAAAAAAAAAGAAAACGAAAACATTTTAAATATTTTAACATCTTTGTTGCATTAGGCTATAGATCAACTAGACAGTCATCTGAAAGAAATCAGTCATTCTTTAACAGCATGTATCTCTGAAAGTTAATTTAAGCATTATTATGGCTGCAAGGTCCAACCTAATCAAGAGAATACCTTTCCTGTAGTTTTCAGAAATTGCAAATGCAATTACATTGCTGTCCTGAAAGTAATCAAGTAGAATATAAATTAAGTCACTTACTTACACTTAATTTAATGAATAATATGAAAAGCAATTTGTTACTCCATGTTTTTGAGCTGTCAGCGATCATAGGGAGAAAATAAAAAAAATGGCATTTACAGTGAAGTTTTATATTTTCTTAAAATGAAGGAGAAAATAATATGTTGGTAGCAATATATTTAACTAACCTCTCCAGGTGAATAATTTTTTATGACATTAACATCATTTAATTTGCTACAAAGAATTAAGTGGTGCATATGAGTGGTTTGTACTCCATGCCTGATGCTGCAAAAATCTTCTTACAGTTTCCTATTTGCTACCAGAAAACAGTTTCAGGGCTTTTTATTTTTTTTTCCCTTTGGAGCAGTGCTATAATTATATCTTACACCTTACAGCTTGCTCATGTTGGTTTATATGTGTGTCTTGGTTTAAGCCCAGCTGTAACTCAGTACCACGCAGCTGCTCACTCACTCCCCTGCTTTTTCTTCCCCACTTCCAGAGGGATGGGGAGGAGAATCAAAAGAATGTAACTTGCATGTGTTGAGATAAGAACAGTCCAGTAAGTATGATATAACACAAACCACTACTGCTACCACCAATAATAATAATGATAAGGGAAATAACAAGGGAAGAGAATACAACCACTCAGCATCTGCTGACCGATACCCTGCCCAACCCAGCCGTGATCTAACCCTTCCATGTAACTGCCCCCAGTTTATATAGTGGCCATGATGTTCTGTAGTATTGAATACCTCTTTGATTAGTTTGGGTCAGGTGTCCTGTCTGTACTTCCTCACAGCTTCCCATGCCCCTCCTCCCTGTCAGAGCATGAAGACTCAGAAAGTTCTTCGTCAGAGTAAACATTACTGAGCAGCAGTTAAAATGCCAGTGTTATCAGCGCTATTCCCAGGCCGAAAGTAAAAAACGTAGCACTGCACCAGCTACTAAGAAGGAGAAAAATGACTGCTACTGCTGAACCCAGGACAGTATCCACCCTTTATTCCATACAATTCACATCATGCTCAGATCCCACTTTTCAATATACCTTCACTCTTATACATATACATATATATATCTCCACAGAGAGAGAGAGAGATCATTCCCTAGTGCATGGATCAATCCTTGTAAAGCTGCTGAGTCCATCCAGTCCATGATATTGCGCTCCATCTCTTGTAACAGTCTTTCAGAGCAGGAGAGAGTGTGATGTAGTCAATCTGCCAGGCTTCCCCATATTTGTACTTCAGTCATCTTCCTCCATACCAAAGAGGCTTTAACCACTTGGCTTACTTAATTGCAACACGTTTCACACTCATGAATAACCTGGGCAATAGTGTCCATTGCTAAGTCCACCCCACAATCATGAGTCCATCAGTGTGTTACATCTCTGCCCTTATAGCCTGAAGTGTCACGCACCCACCAGGCTCAAAATACTTCACCCACCCCTTCAGCAGTTTCTGCAGCTTGTCTTCGGGGACTCCATACAGCTGCCTTCCATCTCTGATGCTTCCAAAGCACTGGAGGGGCCCGGTGGACTAGATACTCACCCATACTGTCCCTCACACTCTGCCACTCATGACTGTCCAGCCTTGGGTACAATCTCTTGGTCCTCCTATATCATCATCTAATCCTAGACAAGACCCAAACATGACTCTGCTTAACTTTTTAGATCAATTGAAATGGTCATGGATAAAACACACTCTGCATGTGTTCCAACATGGTGATCCCCATCACAATCAGCCGTCAGGTCTCAAGGGTACCCAAAGGCCATTGAAAACCTTCAGAGCTCTCAAATAATGCTGCTGTACTTGTCACTGGGGCTGGTGTAGCTGCTGTGCTTGGAGCTGTAGTAGCCGCACTGTATGCTGCATTCAGAGTTTGAGTAGCTGCTGTACTTGTTACTGGGGTTGGTGCAGCTGCTGTGCTTGGAGTTGGAATAGCTGCATTATCTATTGTAGTCAGAGTGTGAATAGCTGCTGTACTTGTCATTAGGGTGTGTGGGAATGTCTCCCTCACAGCCTGACCAGCAGAAGAGGGGAAAAAAGATGTGTAATTGCTAAACACTTCTATTATATACCTCCCAAAGTATAGAGGTAGTGACCACACTGAGAACTCAAGCCGGATCAGTTTCATGGTCAATGATTCCATTGTATTACAAGTCATTACCATAAAGTACAGTGAAATAAGAACCTTAGCCCAAGGCCCCCAGCTGATAAACACTAAAACAGCAAATACCAGCTGTAAGTAATGTACAACATGCTGAAACTGTGAAATCAAGAGCAACAGCTTTGAAAGCCAACAAATCAGCATTGTGACGAGAAACTATTAATCCAAAAAAATAAATGCTTACCACAAATATGATTAGATACACTCTGGTCAGATCTGTCATTATGTCAACCCTTCGTGCCCCATGTTTGGCACCAAAAAGTACAGTTGTGATTAAAGCCCAGCCAGTAACTCAGTACCATGCAGCCACTCTCTCACTCCCCTACCTTCCTTCTCCCTCTCCCAGAGGGATGGGGAGGAGAACTGAAAGTCCCATGGACTGAGATAAGAACAGCCCAGTAAGTAAGATACAACACAAAACCACTGCTGCTACCACTAATAATAATAATGATAAGGGAAATAACAGGGGAAGAGAATACAACCACTCAGCATCTGCTGACCGATACCCTGCCCAACCCAGCAGTGATCTAACCCTTCTGAGTGACTGCTCCGAGTTTTTCTAGTGGGCATGACGTTCTGTGGTATGGAATACATCTTTGATTAGTTTGGGTCAGGTGTCCAGTTTCTGCTTCCTCCAGGCTTCCCCTCCTCCCTGTCAGAGCATGAGACTCAGAAAGTCCTTGGTCAGAGTAAACATTACTGAGTAACAACTAAAAAAATGGGTGTCATCAGTGCTGTTCTCAGGCCGAAAGTCAAAAACACAGCACTGCACCAGGTATTAAGAAGGAAAAAAATGACTGCTACTGCTGAGCCCAGGACAATGTGAGAATTCATTCTGCACTGGAAAGGGCTGTGTAACCATTTCAGTACAAGCCTCAGTACAGCTCATGGTAATTATTGCAGTCTTTGCTGATCAGTGCAAAACCCTTCCTTCATTCATTTCAGAAAAAACTTGTTCTTTTTTTAGCGGTGATTCTACCCTGTTGATGAAACAGCATTGCTATCTGCATTGCCTGTTGTGAAGAGGTGCCATGAGGCACACCTACTACATAGAAGTAGTCGAGGGTTTCCCTCCAGAGATTCTGTTTTCCTTCGAGGTAACTGGCTTTTCAAGCTGCATGCAGTAGGACCTTGGAACCTCTACAGAGCCAGGGGTGAACTGATGGTGCATATAAGAACAGGTAGTATGCCTTGAGCAGAGCACAATGTTTCTTAACACAGACTAACACTACTTTAGAAACAATAATTTTAACTGCAGCTCAGTAGCAGCTTGTATAGAAACATCTACAGGTTCCTAAAGCTCTCTAGGAACATTCAGCAGACTCAAATATGAATTCACGGTTTTCTGATTTTTTCCACATGCAGCCAATGAAGACTTGGAACTATTTAGCTGCTGAACCCCTTCTGCTTGTGGTTGGCTTCTGGGGATTGAATTGGGGAGGTTATAGCTGGTCAGTTTCTGCTTGTATTTTGGATTCAACTGAGCCTTTTCCTTCACCACAAGGATGCCCTGCACTGTTATGCCATTAATGCTTCCTAGCTCCTCACTGTGCTTTCACTTGTACTTGTTCATGGCAAACATCCTTGAGAGAAACCTGAATTAAACTGTAAAGGACCTTTCAGTTCTTTCCAAAGTCCCCTTGTGTGATAGAAGAACAGTGTTTCAGCATGAGTGAGAAGATTGTGCATCGAGCTCACTGCCCTGGACTTCAAGATAGCAGATTTTGGCCTCTTCAGGAACCTGCTTAGTAAGATTTCATGGGATGTAGCCTTAGAGGGCAGGGGGCCTGAGACTCTTGGTTGATATTCAAGGATCACCTGCTGCATGCTTAGGAGTGATACATGCCTACTAGAAAAAAGTGCAGCAGGAGGGCCAGGAGACCTCCTTGGATGGATAAGGAGCTGCTGAGGAAAATTTGAAGGAAAAAAGAGTCTTCTAAAAGGTGGAAGGGAGGACAGGCAGCATGGGAAGAATACAGGGATGCTGTCTGGGAAGCTAGGGACCAGGTTAGGAAAGATAAGGCCCACTTTAATTAAACTTGGCTAGGGATGTTAAGGATAACAGGAGGGTATTCTGTAAGTACATTGCAAATAAAAGACAGGCTAGGGACAACGTGGGCCCTCTCCAGAAGCTATTGGGAGAACTGGCTGCCCTGGATTTGGAGAAGGCTGAGGTTCTTAATGACTTCTTTGCCTCAGTCTTCCCTGGCAAATGCTCTGAGCACAGCATCCAAGTCCTGGAAGGCAGATGCAGGGACTGTGAGAATGAAGACCCTGGGCCCACTGTAGTAGAGGATCTCATTCAAGACCATCTTAAGAACCTGAACATATACAAGTCCATGGGACCTGATGAAATTCATCCGCGGGTCCTGAAGGAGCTACAAATGAAGTTGCTAAGCCACTGTCCATCATATTTGAAATCATCATGGCAGTCAGGTGAAGTTCACGATGACTGGAAAAAAGGGAAATATAACCCCATTTTCAAGAAGGGGAAAATGGATGAGCTGGCGAACTACAGACCACTCAGCCTCACCTCTGTGCCTGGCAAAATCTTGGAGCGGATTCTCCTGGAAGCCATGCTAAAGCACATGAAAAACAGCAAGGTGGTGGGTGACAGCCAGCATGGCTTCACTAAGGGGAAATCCTGCC
>JAOEHX010001169.1:0-20729 GCA_025448015.1 Bolborhynchus lineola
TTATCCACCAAGTGGTCCACCTATCAAATTGATGTCTCTCCAACTTAGAGACAAGGATGTCATGTGAGACAGTGTCAGACACTTTGCACAAGCCCAGGTAGATGACATCAACTGCTCTACCCCTGTCCATCAGTTCTGTAGCCCCATCATAGAAGGCCACCAGATTGGCCAGGCAGAATTTACCCTTAGTGAAGCCATGCTGGCTGTCACCAACCACCCCATTGTTTATCATGTGGAAAAAAAAAAAAAAGAGGCTCATATTCCCTTGGGAACAACTCAAAAGCTGTAGGACATGGAGTGTGATTCCCAGTAACCTATTGAGGGCCTAGCTGCTCTCCCACAGGGCTGAACACTGCTTCAATAGTTCTGCAAATCAGAAGTAAGCATATGTCTCACCAGAGCTTAAAATACTAATCAACAGTTCCAGAAGGAAGGGAATCAGTCCATCCTTTTTCCCGTCACTGGCACATCAAAGGCTGCCATGGTGTACCAAGAATGAGTACAGAAATAGGAGTAAATAAAGGAGTCTCTTCTATTCCCTCTGTCTTTTCTCATACTCCAACAGTTTGAGGGCAGAGAAGACTCTTGCTGTGGGGGGATTAGCACCTTGCTGCAGCCTCATTTTAAATCTTTCCCATGGCAGGTTCACATGGGCATACAATTTTTTTCCCTGCCTGTCAAATGGTTATGTGGCATTGCTGCACATCATTGCAGTGACCATGCTCCCAGATGTGTCTGGGTACATTTCAGCAGTGAATGAATAACATTAGTGTGTATAACCTAGAAACCACCTTGGGAATCTTGGGAGCAGTTTAAACTGGAGGAGCAAAGAGCAGTACCCTTCTTAGCCACAGTTTTGCTGCAGTGACAATGACTTCTCAGATGAGGAATATCTGTTTCTTACTGTGCAGCACTGGTGCCATGCCAGATACAACAGTAGGAATCCGAGGAGAGTAAAGCCCTTTAACCTAAAGCTGGGTTCTCCAAACATCACTGTGAAAATGCATCCTGCTTCACAAACCCAGCAGAGGAGGTTCATCTACAACATATGCTTTGCTTACAAATCACAGTCAAACTGCTGACGTATCCTGCCCTGCTCAGTCAGCAAACTCAATTACTGTATGGCTATAGGAGGTTTCTTACAAATGGCAAAATAGTCTTTGAACAGGCAAAAGCTACAATTAACTGTGGATGAAAACTATGGTCTCCTTGGAGGTGCTGACTAATCAAGCAATTAGAAACTACTTCCCATTACCTACATTCCCACAAAGCAGAGCTAGGCTGACTACCTCCAAATGATTGTCTTTCCACCTATTTAAGCTCTTTACACAATTTGGCTTCTGCGGAGATAAGACTTGACCTCTGGGCTCTCCCCAGCCTTTTCTCCCAACTTTGAACAAAGCAAGCCCTAGAACCAACATATTCACACACATAATACGTTCTCCCAATGGAGCCTGTTCTGCCTCTCATCCTTCCTGGGGTAAAGTAAACTCACCAGAACACACCGCTTTTGTTTTCCACATTTGAGATATTTTCACTTTCAAAACCTAGTTCAAGCAAGGAAGATGACAACAGAGGTAGGAGAGACCCTCATTCATATCACACCAGCCATTCTTATGCACACAGGTTTTCACAACTGCTCCAAAGAATATATCCAGAGAAAGTCCAACCTGTGGTACCTCCACCACCTCCCCAAAAGACACTATGATCTGTCTGGTGATCATTTCCAGGAGTCATTGTAAAGATTTCTTTCCCATGGCTAGATCTCTCCCATGGCTGCTACTTGTGTTGCCCTAAGAATCTCTCCACTTCAATTTCTTGCATACAACACTCAAGACAATGATCACCTCACACCATCACTTAGCCAAACCACTATGGCTTAGATTAGAAAGACAGCATCTGCTCACTACTGATTATTTTTATCCCAATGATTTCTGACAGGTACACAAATTCCCCCTTGAACAGGGTTTGATGGGACAACTCACTAGTCAGTATATATAATGCTTCTCCTTCTCTGTCAGATCAGCACACATGCCATTTGCCCTTAAATCAGTCCATATGGCTTCCTGTCTCCAGTCATGATGCTGGCTTATGATGGGAGATCCCCCATCAGCAGGGTGTCATATAAGTCTGCGTGGTGACAACAGGTCCATGCTGAACTGCTGTAAACCAACCTCACAAGCCTCCTGTCTTTGTTGAAAGATCAGCCCCATTGCCATGGTCTACATTTACACCAGTTTTGCCACAAAACCACTCCCTTTGTCACATCCAAGCCTCTGATAAGATTGTCAGGAGTAAGTCACATCAGAAGACTGACTATTTCTAATTGACTGAAGACACAATGCTTCTACACACAATACTGGCTTTTTTTGATCTTCATACCCTTTTCCAAGCTCTTGCCTAATTAATCAGCTTATCACATTCCTCCCTAGGCATCTCTGTATTTCCAGTTGCTATTTCTACTTGAGAGCAGTGGGGTTAAGCTTAGGTTCTCTCATTTTCTCTTCTATTTGTATTCAACTGCAAGTTCATGGGTGTGATGCTGGCCCCAAGGGGAAGGTGTCAGGATCCTTGTTTGCAGTCTCCTCTGTCCTAACACTCCAGCTTGACTTTCTGCCATCTATATTTCAGCTAAGTATATTATATTTAAAATGCACTGAGGATGTAGTTACACTGGAATTAAATTTATTCCTGAAGTAAGCCTATTAAATCCTCTGGGCTCCAGCAAAGACAATGCTGGTGCATTACATACCCCAAATCCTTTCTGTTTTTAAATACCTTGATTTGGTAACTAATGGACATGGGCATTTACCTCAGCTTTTAATATCACCAGCTCCTTCATTTCTATGTCATTCTCTTAATTTCTCTCTTTTATCACTGCTCTCTCTCTCATTAGCATTTTCCCTCCACTCCTTTCTTCCCATTTCTACCTTTTTTTTTTCTCCTTCTCTCTGTCTCTTTAAAACTCAATATTGCCCAGCACTGCCCATGTGGGTGAAGCGAATGCTAAGAGGGAAGGCTGCTGTGGAGACCATATGTGAGCTGCCTCGCTGGGAATCAATAAGGCATAGAGGGTTCATCTAGCTCCCAAAAAGCTGAAAGACACCAGGGCATATCAGTGGCAGTTGAACATGCACTTATGAGAAAAAGGCTCACCTTGGAGCACCGGCCTCAGCCACTGAGACACCTCACAAACTCAGCCAGAGGTGAGTGCAGTGGTAACTTAATGGGACTAACCTTGGGGTGTCTTTCTGTGGCTCCTGTGGAGAGGAGACTGCAGGATGGAGGCCCATGGAGCAGCAGGGATCTGCAGGGAGCAGCCAACCTGCCCTGCTCCATCTATCCCCTGAGCTATGAAACACAGCCAGTACCTTGTAGCCATGCTACAAGGATGCAGTGCTGAGAGAGAGAGAGCATCTTACAGGTCAAAGGCTGATATTAACTCTGCCATTAAACTGCATGGAAATACTGCCATTCCTGACTAGACAATACCTAGACCCTTAAACTGTGCATAGGCAGAACCACTCCTCACAACTCTGCTCATAATATACCCACTAGGTGCAAATACTTCACCTCATGTTCCCCATACCATGTTCTCCTTACCACACAGACAGCCCAGAACAACTCAATGCAGCCCCACACACCTCTCTATATAAGCAACAACAGATGTACACGCTGTTTCCCTTCTTCAACCTTCTATCTTCCTCCCGCTCACATGCACCTCCTCCACCATTGCTTCTGCACACTGTTGCCTCCTGCCTCCATCTCATCATGCCAGTTGTGATCCTTGAAATGCCTCCCCTCAACCTGGACTGGAGTGTGAGGGGATCCTCTTCTTGTAAGGGGCAAGATGCAAAGTAGCAGAACATCCTCTCTAAATACTGTGGTTATTTGCCTTATATCTGATCATAGAATAGTTAGGGCTGGAAAGGACCTTAAGATCACCTAGTTCCAATCCCCCTGCCATGGGCAGGGACACCTCCCACTAAAGCATGCCACCCAAGGCTCTGCCCAACCCAGCTTCGAACATCACCAGCGACAAGCACCTAGCTCTACTATCGGTGCTGTGAGCTGCTGAGGGTTAATGGTGACACAAACTCCTAGACTACTGTGTTACTTGACTGCAAGCACCGAAAGTGATTTATGCCATTATTTTCTTTGGGGGTTAATTAGGGGCTCGAGAAAGTAAAGGGCTGTCAGTGCTATCTAGGATTAGTCTAGCCAGGGGATAAGAGTCATCCCTCACAGAGCTCTGCCAATATATCTTTGTCCTGAACTTCAACACCTCCAGCTCCCACCCCTCAGTGTTGCAAATGACCCTCCATTTTGACGTAAAGCAAACCTGTTAGTCTTGGCACAACCTCTGGGGTATGCTGCTCTGCTGAGTCTTGCCATTTCCACCTGGCAGCTTTCATACCCTTAATCTTCTGTTATCTTCTCTTTTCTTCGGCTTAACAATAATGCCTATCAATGGACAGAGAAGATTTGCATGGCATTCTCCCAGTGGCAAGGAGAAGGTGTATCTCCCCTTGATATCTCTTGCAACTGAGAGCCACCAGGGACCTGCTTGCTCCTTCCTCTAGCTGCCCAGGACTTGCTGAGGTCTGAGAAGCCAACAGAGGCTACAACTGCCCCTACCTCTTTCCCAAGATCCTCACGGATAACTTGCTCAATCTCCTGCCGGGTGCTCTGTGGGGCCTGGTTGTGCAGCACTTTAAGGGTGCGGGTGTATTCCTCAGGCAGCAGGTAGTCAAGTGCTCCTAGGTGCTGTCCCACCTTGATGAAGGTGCCTCGGTTGACGCAGCACAGCTTCCGGAGGCGCTCAGCAGAGCGCAGATGCACCTGCAGGGAGACCAGAACGTCAGCCAAACCCTTCTGCTGTCTGTAACATGCACATACCCACATAGGTACCTTTTATTTGTCCAGTATTTAAACAGACCAGAGATTTCCTTTCTTGATTTGGGGCACTATCATCTAATGTGTCAGCTAAGCATTAGGTCTCTGGCTCGATTTAGAGAAGCTGAAGCAGATGAGGACAAGACACTCTATAGTATAAGGAGCTTCAACACTTGTCTGTACAAGCTCCATGATCAGTGACAGCACATTAGGTTTTGGCTCTGTCCATCCTTGCACAGAATATGATGTCTAGCCATAGGGCAGCACTGGCTTGTCACTGTGATCCACTGCTACAAAGCACAAGTTGTCAGGACAAAAGTCAGGACCACAGCCATGTATGTTAGACCCTTGGTGTGAGTGCAGTGAATTCAAGTGAGCAGAAAAGTACAGGTACATCCCAGAAACTTCCAGAAGCTTGGAAGAAGAATCCATTAAAAATCAACACTACAGATGCCTATTTGGCAATGAGAAGGACAGTATGTAGACAGTCCTACATTCTCCTCAGCTCACTCTGACACATACAAGAGAAAATTACATCCCTCCAGTTCAGCCAGATCTTGGTCTTACTGCTTACACTGCCAATGAAGTCTGCAGTGACAGTGAGTTATGCAACTGAGAGTTAGAAGACTTACCAGCTTTGCTCACATTGGCCAAAATGCAGAACCAAATGATAAAATCTATCACCAACCACTTGCCTGGTCTGGATTTCAGTTCCTGAGGTTCATTCTGCCTCTCAAGAACTGACCAGCCACCACATCCTTCAGTGACAATGATTTATTCTGCCTTTATTACTCTCACTAGAAAAGCTTCTTGCCAAGGACACAGCTATACTCAATATTCTTTAATAAACTTCAGATAAGTTTGCCCTGATACATTAATAAAATCTAAGCAAATCGATGACAAAAAAATAACTCCGCACCCACCTCCTGTTAATGCCTCACACTCATCTGCATTGATGCTCCCAATTCCTCTGGCCTCTGTCAGAAAGCCACTGAAGATCAAATCACGTGTCTGCAGACCTTATGTGCCCAAGATCCTGCACTGAGGGACTCTACCAAAACATGCATGAACACCACACACACACACACACACACACACGTAGTGGCTGTCTTTGCCCTCCATACAAAACAGTGCCATGTCACGCCATGGGACAGGGCAAGAGTCTTGCATTTGGGAACACGTCAGGGGACAGACTGAGTGCTGAGCTGCAAGTGCACGAAACACAGGCCTAAGGGAATGTGAGGAGAAAGCCTAATGTGCAAGTCTCACACTCAGCATGCCAGACTTGACAGCTTGATGCACACATATACTTTCCTAGGTGGGCATGCATGGGCAAATGTAATCTGTGCGATGTGAGTCAGCTTCCCCCTGCATATTGCCAGTTCAAAAGCACTCAAAAATACGCAGGCAATGAGCACGCCTGAAGTCTCCTGTATTATTGTGCAGTATTTTACACACCAGCTTTAAATCTCCTGCTGTAACAAGAAAGCTTCTGCCCTGGCTGTTTCCCTGCTCTCCTCCCCTGTTTGCAGTGGTGACAAAATCAGGCCAAAAGGGGACAAGGAAAGGAAGCTGTGAAAGAGAATGAGAGCAGGAAAACCAGGGAGGGAGTAATGGGATGACAGAGAATGGCAGTAGGAGGGAGGGAGCCAGAGCAGCTGAGTAGTTTGTCACAGCACTGGGAGTGCAGACCATTACAGGGAAACAGCTTTTATGCAGCTCCAGTAATCACCCTCTGCCCACTGCCTCCAGCTGTGGAGGAAATCACCCACCACCATCGACAGGGAAGGGGAAGGGAAGCAGTGGCCAGCTACCCTCCTCAAGGAATTGGGCAGCCACAGCCCATTGCCTTGAGCAAACAGCATCAGAAACCCACCAGGAGGACACAGTGATGAGACTCCTTGCAGACGTGTTCCAAAAACCACAGCAATGAGCAGGTACCAGCAGAGCCTTGCAACCTCTCCCAGGCACAGCAGGAGCCCATCAAATGACCCCAAGCTGTGGCATGACTCGGCAGAGCAGTGACAACCCCGGGGCCGTAGCATGGTGCTGGGCATGCAGCTGGGCAGCCAGCTTGGTGTAGAGGTGCTGGCTCCATTGCACCTACCGCAACACAGGGATCGTAAAAGAGAGAGAAAAAACAGGATGGAAAACCCTGGTAGCTGAAAATGCAACTGACTGTAGACATGCTTGGATGTTGGGTGTATCTTCATGTCAGTTACTGCTGAGAAGGAGGTGGAAATAGCCTCCCCTTTACCACAAGGAGAGAGGAAATTTTGTCTTTCCCAAACATCCATCTTGTAGAGAACCCAGCTGGCCTCATGGACACAGCAGTCTTGGCCAAGAGAGACAAAAGCATCCTTACAGAAGGCTCCAGGAACAACACAGAACAAAACTCTTATGCACAGCACCATCTACCATGCTCTCACAGGTGGCTTGGCTAAAACTCGTAGGAGAGCTGCCCTGGCTGGCTTTCTGAACCAGGGAATGCCAGCTCCTGCATCTGCTACGGAGACAGAAGATGATGAGGCAGCTTGTCTCAGGACAAGGAAATCTATCTGTAGCCCTACATTTTACAAAACTCTAGTCCATGTTAGAGGCAGAGTACAGTGAGAATAAAGCAGGACGATGAATGCAAATTCGAAGGTCTCCTTTCTTATCAACCAGATCAGGAATTCTAGCAGAAAAATGTTCATAATGATATCTATTAACTGCCTGTATCTCTCCAAGCTAGGTCACAGTTCAGGCGCAGCACTTGTTTCCCTGATAGACAACCTTCTCCTAGTCAGAGGCAAAGTAAAAGTGCCACATTCCCACTACTGTGTCCAATACTGTTGACCCGTGTTTCTATCCTACTTTGAAGAAACTGCAGGGTGAACAGAAACCCCCAGAATGGCTCAGAGCTTTTCTCTGAGAAATCTCACAAAATATTGCTCTTTGCTGCACAAGCAATACCTGAAAACTCTTCTTCCCAGGGAAAAGAGCTGGGAAAAACAGATAGTTAGACATGGAGCCACATGTCTACATCATGCCTAAGACTACACTGCAGAAAAAGGAAGCATTTCATGTACTGAGGATTACCAAGATTAAGCCTCCCCCAGGAAGCACTTCAGATCACAATGCTGCCTGAGTGTGTATATGGCTCTTTCCTCAGTCCACAGGGACATCTCTTTCTGTGTCATTCCCTTTCCCTGAACGTCAGCAGGGCAAATTCTCCGTTGGCCACTCGTGGTCTACCTAAACCCTGGGTAGATTGGGATTAACACTGATTATTAAAACAGTTCCATGTGGGCCATAGTGACAGTAACAACTGCTAGGCATGGAGAGGAGGCACCTCTGGAACAAAGCACATACTCAGCTATCATGGAGCTGCAAAGGGACATTTTTAAATTTACCCTTGGTTTACAAGCAGACCTGGCTTCTCAGATCATTTCGATGCTCCTGAAGAAGCCTTCACTCACAGAGACCTTGGCAAAGAATTGCTCTTCAAAGCATCAGGCGTGCAAGTGTCACAGACTAGCAGATGCTAACCTGGTTTTAAAAACAAAGGAATTAATTCAGAAGAAAACGAATATCAAAGTTAAAATATAAGGGTGAACACTTGAGTATCTGGTGACATATCTAGTGACAAAAAGGCTCAGAAAGGCCACAAGAGACAGTAAGGTAGGTGTCAGAAGCCACTACACATACAAAAAAGCCCTCAGAAAAGTCATTCTAACCCTGAAGGGCATATTCCTAGCTGGCAAAACATGAAATGAGGATTAGGAATGCAGAGAAAAAAACTGAAATGCAATTAGTCAAAGACATAACAAGAAGTCACCAGAAATTCCTGGTGATGAGTGCTGCCTCCAGGAACACTGTGAACACAAACATCTCACAAAGGATGTCAGGCTGGATTTCACCCAGAGCTCACCTCCATATCAGACAGCATTCTTGTACAGGTGAGCAGTAACAGCTTCACACCACGCAATGCCCACCTGTGTGACCTAGCAAGAGAAAGGAGGCACCCTCTCATGACACACCTGCAGCACTGTGTCCAACTCTGGGGCCTTCAACATAGGAAGGATGTGGACCTATTAGAGCAAGTCCAGAGGAGGGAACACAAAGAAGACCATAGGCCCAGAGAACCTCTCCAGTGAAGACTGGCTGAGAGACTTGAGCTTATTCAGCCTGGAAAAGAGAAAGCTCTGTAGAGAGCTTAAAGGGGGCCTACAAGATATCTGGAGAGGGTCATTTTACAAAAGCATATAGTGATAGGATAAGTTTAAAGAGGGGAGATTTAGATTAGATATTAGGAAGAAATTCTTTACTGTGAGGGTGATGAGACACTGGCACAGGCTGCCCAGAGAAACTGTGGATGCTTCATCCACAGAAGTGTTCAAGGAAAGGCTGGATGGGGCTTTGAGCAACCTGGTCCAGAGAAGTGGGGTTGGAACTGGATGATCTTTAAGATCCCTTCCAACCCAAACCATTCTGTGATTCTCCTGCTGCAGTTAATTTCCTGCACGGGACAGGATGCTGAGGAGAAGCCTGCCCATCAGTACTTATAATGGGGATACACACTCCAGGACTGCATTTCAAGAAAGAATTCTCCAGAAAATATGTTGGAAACTTTAATCATATAAAAAAATTAATTCAAAAAGTAGCCAAGATGCTAATAATTATAATAAAAATGGGATTGCATATTAAAACTGTCAGCTTCCAGAGGACCAAAGAGGAACAAATGTTGCCCCATTTTTAAGAAAAATCCACAGTAATCTAGGAAATTACAGTCCTGCAAGCCTTTATTCTGTATCAAATAAATTAGTCGAGACGATAATTACAGAGAGTACTAAAAATCATCTAGCTAAATGTGGTATGACGGAAAAAAGCCAACAGGGATTTTGAGATGAAAAAAATAATTCTTCACCAGTCCACTAAACTACTGTGAGCATGTTAATGCAATAGCCAACAGAAGAGAATAGGGAGATAATTTAATGAGACTTTCAAGTGGCTTTCAATAAATTCTGTAACAAAGAGTGGAAAGAAAACTGAGTAATTACTGGAGAAGATGCAGGAACATCACATGTTCATCCTACCCCATTCCCAGTTCAGAATTCCTCTCTACAACACCAAGCCCAGCACTACAGACAGCAGCAGCGAGGGACTCTCTAGTTAAGCCAAGGCTGCAAGTTTTATGATGTTTTTACCACAGCTTCATTTTAACCTGCTCTGAGCTCTTTCAGACAGAGTGATACTGCAGAAGTCTTGTCTATGTTACCACCTGCAATGTTGTCACTTCCAGCGGGGCTGAACTAGTACTGGAAACACTGAAAAACGTGATGAAAAGGGAAACAGGTCTACGTAGTGCCCATGAGGCAGAATGGGCTGAAATGGGTTGTCCTGCATCACTGTCAGAAGCAAACAGCAGAGCGCCCCATTACACTCATTCTTATACCAAGGTTTAATTTCCCTTAATTTCCCTTTGCAGTGATCTGGCAAAGGAGAAAACAGTGCAGTGACAAAAATTCCATGAGATGCAACAAAAATTATCCACCACTATGGACAAACAAGCTCTGCCCGGTCCCTACCAAAGACAGGTAAACAATCAATAGTCTGGTAGATCACCCTCAGCATAGATGGCTGTAAGGTTACACATATTGGAAAGTGCAATTTATCTCATTGGCACATGCTGATGGACTCTAAATCAACTGTAACCACCCAACACATGCATCACATCATTGTGGATGGCTCAGTGAAGGCACCTGCTCAATGCACAGTGGGAATCAGAGAAACCAAAACAAGCTTTTTGTCTGTGTTAAGAGAGAAAAAGAGAAAGACACCATCAAAATGCCACTGTATAAATTGAAAGCACAATCTCACCTTGGATTCTGGACATCCCATCACAAAAACAGGTACAGGAAAAAAAAAAAAGAGGATAGAGAAGGACAAGGAAAATATAATCATAGACTTGAAAGAGTCTATATAAAAAGAGATCTGAAATGTTCAGGGATTGTTTAGCTTAGAAAGAATTGATGCATCAGAGAGAGGAGTGATATGAAATAATGAAAATGAAATCTCCCATTCCTAATTCCAGCCTCACAAAACAGGAAATAAGACATTCCACAAAACAACAACCTTTTAAATTCTGCACAGTACAGCATTAATCAGTGGCACTCACTGTCAGAGGACAGAGAAGCCAAGAGTTTAATGGAATTCAGAAAGGCTTTAGACATTTATGATAGAACAACCATATGCAATTCTATATGGAGCTTTTAATCTCTAAAAGTGCTTTTACAAAGCTCTTTACAAAACTCAGGATTGTTGTCCCCCATTTTACAGACTCATAAGGACATTACATGTAATAAAATGTCTAAAGGACTTTAAACACTCTTGCTCAAGGCATCAAGACAAAAATTATCCTATTGATTTGCCACAGTGAGAGAGATAATGCAAACAGGGTGCATCATTAAAATCTTTAAAGAACTTATTTGATGTATTCGGCTCTCACATTCTGGTTAAATCAGTCACCCCTTCTGCTGGGGTTCAACCTGCTTCCAAGGATCTTCTGTATTTACTGAATTACCTGTCATTGCAAGGACTTGGGACATTGGTGATGGAATCTTTCTTTCCTCCCATTGCATAGCACAACTGCTGTTTATGGTCTTTCATATTAAGCTTCTGGGATGTTGGGAAGTATCCTATGGCACACAGTGTGTGGAAGCATCTCAGGCATACATGCTGTCAGCCATCCTGGATGAGACAGCTCTTCCACGACTACCTGCAGTAGCAGGAGACTGGACTGGAGGAGGCAGGCTATCACTTGGATTCCATACAGAGGGAAGAGGAGGTGTCGTCACACCTCTGTAGTGGGTATCCCTAAAACACTGTAAGTCAGGGAGGGAGAGAAGACGTGTCAGAGAAGATAGGAGAGGAATCTGCCCACAGCCCTTTTCTCTTCCACCCCTGATAATGACAGGGCCACATGCACACAATTGGTAAAACTACAGAACAGTTCTAGGTAACCCAGGACACCGCAAACCAGAAAGGAATGAAAGGATGTCCACCTCAGGGTACAGTGACACTACCACAGTGACAGACTGAAATCAAGTGCTATGCCAAAAGACCTGTGAAGATGTTTAGGAAGGACATAGCTACTGGTGAAGTGAATAGGGTACTTGGGTGTTTTAAAAACAGCAATAGAAAACATAGAACCCATTGAAATGACAGCATACTTGCATCTAAGAGGCTGTTATCTCTTTCAACTTATCTATATAAGCATACAGTTAATATAAACTATTATAGTCTTCACTATCAGCTTGGTAATCAAACTGACTGACAGCAGGGATGCTGCAGGGAGACACGCAATTCTAAATGGAACTGTTATTGCCTCTTTTTTGTATTATCTTCCCTGCCTGCCTTTCATAAAATCTCATTCCTAGGAATGCCCAATATTTCCCACACAAATGCTTCCTTACGCTAAGACTAACTGATTGTACTGCTGATCACAGACACATCCTCGTCTTTGGAACTGGAGAAACTCCTGGTGCAATGTACCTCACTATCTAATAAATCATTATTTGTGTAAATTATGTACAACATTCCTAAAGTTTTACCTATGGGTCTCTGTATGTCCATATGACAGTAGCGAACTCTGTATGTTCCCCCTTAGGCAGAAACATTGTTACCTTTTCAGACCTACACTTTTTAGTTAGCTCCTCCAGTGCAAACCCTGGTTAAAAAAGCATCCCCCTAATTCCCAGTTTTGACTTCCATAGCTCAAAATAGCCTTAGCAGAGATCATGATCCTTCAGAAATTCTGGCACAACAACTTGGTTGCCACTGGGACAGCCAGAAAGTGAGAAGGGAGATTTATAGCCTGCTAGGGATAAAGGACAGAGATGATTCCCTAGATTAAAGCGACAATTTCTTAGCTTCTCAGTTTCACAAACACAGGAAAAAAGTCACAAAACTAGCAGGATGGCCAGCAAAGTCCATACAAATGTAATGACATACACAGTGAGTCTGTGACACAGCTGAAATCCGGTGTTGGTGCTGTGGCCTTGCACCACCAGTGCTGAAGGTAGCTGAAATTTAAGAAAACATGTTTCATGATTTCTGCAAAACTTGCCTGGAGATCATGAGAGACTGATTCCAAACCCAGGTGAGCCCATTTCATGTTTACAGACATGGAAGCTCCCACCCTCCCAAGCCATCATCTACACACGAGCACACACAAATATTGATCTCCTATCTACACTACACCTGCTCCCACAATCTTCCCGCTAATACCCTGATTCACAACATGGTTCCTAATAGTCCCTACATGTGACTAAGGGGTGGCCTAGAAACAAACCCCTAGTTTGAGGTGCCACTTGGTTCAGGAAACATTTACACTGGGCTGAGGTCCATCTCTTCAGCCAGTCACTTCCCAAGTTGTCTTGGAGACGAAGAAGCAGCATTGCTCAACCACAGCACAGAGCACCAGCAGTAACCTTGCTGAATCTCTCACCCTTACTGGCTAGTGCATACACTACCAGCACCAATCACCTGCTTGTGTTCCATCTTCATTTTGTTCCAAGCTCGGTCATTTGTGCTCTGATTATCTCTCATTACTGACGACCTTGCTGTAATGAGTTTTAATCTGCCTTGTATTAATTAGAAACATTTTCATTAGCCAGCTCAATTTTAGGTAAATAGCTAATAGAAGCAACTGAGCTGCAATTAGTTATCTGCAGGGCAGTTTAGGAGAAAAATCAGATGGGAACAGCTGTTTCCCTCTCTAGACACCTCCGTGATATAATGCACTGTTCTGTCCAAGTCTCCTGAGCAGGAAGAACAAGGAGCACAAGGAAGCAACAGTAACATGCTAAAATAACTTGGATGTACCACTTCTACGGCTACTACCTGTCTATTCTATAGCATTACCTGTCTATTCTCTCTCACGAACACTTTCAGATCAAACTGCTGAATACAGGAATGTCCTGTGTTCAGCAGTTGCAGTCATTTTTCTCCTTCTTAGTAGCTGGTGCAGCGCTGTGGTTTTGACTTTCAGTCTGGGAACAGTGATGATAACATCGATGGTTCTAATTGCTGCTCGGTAATGTTTAGTCTGATCAAGGACTTTCTGAGCCTCATGAGGGGAAGCCGGGAGGAAGCAGAGGCAGGACACCTGACCCAAACTAGCCAAAGAGGTACTCCATATCACAGCACCTGATGCCCAGTATATAAACCGGGGGCAGTTACCCAGAAAGGTTGGATCACTGCTCAGGTCGGGTTGTGTATCAGTTCATGGGTGGTGAGCGGTTGTATTCTCTTCCCTTGTTATTTCCCTTGTCATTATTATTACTGGTGGTAGCAGAAGTGGTTTGTGGGCTTAAACCACGACAAGAAATCAGAGTCAAACTGAGTCCTTTACACATACAGACACCACCCCCAGTGAATAAGGCTCTGCTCTTGAAGCTGTTTTACCCTGTGACTGTACAACAGGTCCTTCACACAGGCTTTTTTGGCAGGCAGGTACACTTACATGAATGGTATTTACGCATGAGGATCAGATCAGTTGTGCATGAGAAGAAAGGACCAGATGCACGTATACACAGATGTATACTACTTGCAAGTCAGCAGATTTCCGAAAGTGCTTTCAGTGCCTTATAGTCCTGATAGAGTTTGTGTACAAAGAGATCTGTTCTGTGCTCCGCTGCAGAGCACCCATGAAGAATAGGAAGTAATTCAACAGCACACTGCAGAAGGCACAGAGACATTTACAGAAGCCGCAGTGAAATTAGGCACATGTCTCGATCCATTGATCACAGTGCCTGCAGCTCCTGTTATAGAGGCAGGTGAAATTGTAACAGATTTGACACAGCATCTCTCAAAATCTTGCTAACAAAACTAATTCAACTCAGCTTGGATTAAACTGTGTGAGATGGTAGTGAAAACAAGCTGAAGGGCTGTAAACACACCATCTTACATGCCCTTGTGTTTAGCTGTAGTGGGGGCTCCCAGCCACCAATTCTATTAAGCCCTGTTTTATTTGCTATTTTCATCTGCTGTAAGAAAAAGATCAACCAAGATGTGTGTTACATTCAGGAGTGTTCCCTAAACAGGAGCTGTTGACACACCCTACAGAAACCATAGACTACTGACTGAACAGCAAGAGATGATGCTGTGCAGCAAAGATGACCTGAAGGGAGAACACTCCTAAGCAGCTGTGTCTATGGAAAGTGAGAACTGCTCCTGGGCCATGAGGAGGGTGGGGAGAAGAGCTCAAACAGGACCACAGTAGAAAAAAGCTCTCCTTGAAGCTCATACAGTTACAGCTATGTATAGGGAGGCTTCGCATCAGAGAGAGGGGTATAGAGATGGTCTGTTCACTCCCAAAAAGTCTGAAGTCCCAGATAGAGCAGGGAAAGCAAAATAAACAAGGACCAGGAGCCACTACAAGATAGATAAATCAGTATGGTATAGAAGAGAAAGTGTTTCATGATTTCATAATAAAATAAGTTGGTCCCAAGAAGGCTGACCTGGTCACATTTCCCAGCTACTCAAGAGGTCAGACACTGTAAACACAAAGTGAAACATAGAGGGTGTTACGAGGGTTAGTGAAGAGGTGGGAGATGAGATTAAATGATTATCAAGGGAATGTGTTCAATGCTGAATGCTTCTAGCCTTCAAAGTGAACGAACCTAGAGGCAGGGATGAGGATGGATAACTGACAGCCTCCTCCTTTAGCCCTCACACCCTATTCCTGCAATAAAAAGGAGCTGGAAAAGCCATGGAAGCACCAACAAACAGAAGGCACACTGAAAAACATACTGAAAGGTGAGGTTTACCAGGATGGATGGCCCAAGCACTGAAGGAAAGATGGAGAAAGCTCAGCTAAGTCTCATCTAGTTCAGCATCTGGGGGTCAGGACAGGGTAGCTTCACACAGTCTGCTCTCCTAGCATGGGTGTGCAGGGAAGAAGAAGCACAGAGGCAGCCGCTGCAGCTGGAGGGGAGAAATCGTCACATCCACTTTGTCAATGCCAAAGAATGTGGGCTGACATTTTTCTTTTCCCAACAGTCAAATCCCACCCTACCAGCTGCACGTCACAGCTGACCTCCAGTCAGGACCTATCTGAATCAATGTCAGATGGCTAAACCATGCAACAGCAGCTTCTCCCCCTTATACATATGCAACTTCTCACCTGGCAGGTGACTCCAAGGCTGGGGAGCGGAGCAGAGCATGCGACCCCCTATCTTACAGCCACGCAGATGGGCACTAACAGCTTGGTTACAGAGCCCAGAAAGAAGTGTTTCCATTGCAGTCTCTCTAGAGATCTCAATACAGCCCCTTACCAAATGGACAGAGGCAGATTCCTTTCCCCTTCTTTAATCTGAGAAGCTCTGACCTTTACAGTACACATCTCTTCCCACAGGAACAGGACGCCTGAAGAGGAAAGAGACAGTAACACATGAAATACCTAGAAGTGATTAAATTGGATTGACGAGGAAGTCAGGAAAGATAACGACCATGGGATTACACTGTCAATTCCAAAAAACTGCAGTGACTGTCATAGCAGCACATCCAACAGATAGAGAGTGGCTGTGGTGCCAGTACGTCATCATCAATGGCAAAGCACAGTTCTACTTTCAGAAGTGCCTATGTGTTCCCTTGTTACTCAGCAGGTCTATTCCCTCCTGGGTATCAGTCACAGTTGCTGACTTCAGTGAAAAAAAACCCACATATATATAAATTATTCCAGCTTCTTCATCCCATTAATGCTCAACAGCTGCACACCAAGACAGACAGCCACTGTCTACTAAGACCCTGGCAACGTCACCACTATGAAAGACTGAGCTGGTGTCTCTTCTGATTCATACATAACCAGTAGACTTGTTAAACTGAAATCAGAAGGTCAGATCCTTCCTTGCAGCCACTCCTGTGCTTTCTCATTGAAAACAATAGGTTTATGCAAGTCCCAATCGAGGTAGAACTTGGAAAAAATGGGTGCCACTGGGTGCCAGTGAAGGTAGCATTTGGCCTACTGAATCTTTACGGATGCTAGAAACACAAGCAATAGAGAGAAGCTATATTGGCTTTGAGAGTACCACTTTAAAATAGCATGAAATAGCAGTTCAATAAAGTAAAACATATGAATATTTGACAGGGCACCAAACTGAGATGAACAAAAGGAGAGCCCAGGTGAGGCCACATGTTGGTTATTCATTATCTAGAGTAGATTACTTTTGCTCCCACAATAAGCAGAAGAAATTACCCCCAGCAGTACCAGAGGCAATTGCCTTTATTGCAGCTGGTATCATAATGAACAATATTGCACATCTCCCCTGCACTTTGCTACGGCTCACCACGGTTATGAAGGGAATAAAACTAAGGTCATCCTTACATACAATTACATATTCAATGCTTTGCCTTTTCCATTGCCAGTTGCTGAGTTTTCCCTCTCATCTAAGAGATGAATGAGCATCCACGACACAGGGATGCTGCATTTGTAAATGTCAAACATATTACAAGAACCTAGAGTAAAATAGTCAGTAAAGCTGTTGGATGTCTTGTCTCATTCTAATTTTAAGAAAACAGAGTGTCCCTCCACCTGCAGACTCACTGTCAGCCATTGTTTTATTTACAAGGAATTGGGTGCAGCAGGAAACACCACCAGTGTTATGGGGAGCTGGGCATACAGCCAAGAAGAAAAGGAGCAGAAAGCCTCTACCTTCAAGTTGTCTGTCCCATCCACATCAAACTGACTGGTCAATATTTAAGAGTGGTTCAGGCTAGGAGATTATAAACCAGATTTCTGCACAGTTGGCTGTGAAGGAATATGCCTACCCTTATTCCTCATCCTTTCAGAGAAGCAACTGAAAATAGCAGGAAATGGGCTCAATCAAGTAGAAATCTACAGGTTTAATTTTTTTTTCTTGAATTAAAAGATGCTTATTACCACAGATCACCCAAGCAAGTAACCCGTGGGGCAGGGTATAGGAAGACTGGTCCATCACTAGCCAGTTACAACTTCTCTGTGAAGAAAACTGCAAATCAGACAGCACTTTCCACAACTCAAAAAAGAAAGCACCGTCTAGGAATCCAGAGGTTTCAGTCTGAATCTCACATAAGCAAAAGTCAAGGTTGCTTTGTCAAAAAGGTGTAGAATCTGGCATAAAAGGCTAACACTGGACAAAAACAAACAATGACACTGCACCGGAGATAACAGGCAAGAGTCAATCTCCATCAGTAGGCTAGTCAAAGACAGCTAATTTCTATCCTTTACTAGAAGTTAAATAGTAAACTCAAGCAAAAGGCCTATCACAAAGGCAACTGGTGCAAAACCTGACAGAAAAATAATCCTGACAAAGATCCTCCAAATAATCAGACCTTGCTGGCAAAATATGTTCACTGTGGATAGTCCCAAAGACAAAATTTGCACACCAAAAAGGATCATAGAGAATTAGCACTACACAAGATGGATGCGAAGCAAAACAATGAAATCAGATCCTAGTAATCCAAAAGTGATGACATCTATGACTTCTAGCCTCAAGTATTCAATATTAAAGCATTTACATACTCCACAGAGAGATACAGAGATCCCAGGAAGAAGGATGAGGTCACAGCGAAACTGGGAGTCAACATCAGCACACAGGAGAAGATGGAAAATGGGATAAACATGGTCTTGATTTGATCTCTGGAAAAGAGTGGAGCTTCACTGTTCTCTCAATAAGGAGATCAAGGCGTGCTGCGCATTGATTTCCACTTAAGATTTGTTCCTTTCGTGGGCAGGGACAGAGTGCTGCATGTACAAGCGCTTGGCTGGAGGCAGTCACATGGGACTCCAGTCCCAACTAGAGAGATCCTTTGCCGAGTCATTACTGCCTGATGACCTGAGTGAGACACCAATGAAGGCAACACTGAGAGCATGAACAGGGCTTCTCCAGGAGCTTCTTTAAATCTATATTATGTCTATTCTGAAGCCTAAAATGGGCTCATTTTTAATTGTACACTCCTTAACACCTGAGATTCACTCATAGTAGCCACACATCACTCACTGATTCACAGTAGACAGTCAACTATGAGTTAGATATCTGTTTCTTTGAAAGCACAATTGCCAAGTCTATATGAATTGCTGTGTTGACTGCACATAAACTGGGTGAGCTTCTAAACACGGCCATTAACAATCCAGATATTTCAAATTCCTCCTTCCCTATGACAGAACGCTTCAATCACAGGGAGATAGGGCGCCTCAATCACCTCCACTATAGGGAAGTAGCCATCTATGGTCCATATCATAGCTGTCCCCAGAGAGCATCTCATAAGAATGACTTGGGGCATGTAGTTCGCAACTTCCAGGAGAACACAGGCAGACAGAACATCACTGGTCACTGGGAACTCAGCCAGTATATAAGATCTGACCTCCTGAATACAGGGAACCCTTAGTGGCAATAAAACAGTCCAGATAATGAGTTTGTGTCTTGTTCTAAAATCCATCAAAGCCACAAGTCCAGCATTCCCCACTTCTAAACCTTCATGATGCTGCTCGATCATGACCCAGACAAAAGACATTGGTCCAATACTAACAGTGAAGACAGCCTGTCCATATGGCAATGCCCAGACTCAACCTCATTTTGGCACATGATATTGGGAAATCAAAAGCTCAATAAAAGCAAGCTTGGAAACTCACTCTACACTCTAGTCCTCATCTTGCAAATTTCCCATCTCCAACATTTATGTGCTGGCTTACAGAGAAGCATGTGCTTCCAGCAGTTATACAGAAGCTGTTGGATTGTACTATTCAGTTGCTGGAAAGAAGAAAAAGAAATCTCCTCTGTTGGCTTGTTAATCTGTCATAACGAGATTCTTCGTAATGAATTTGTCCCTAACAGTTGCTTTGCAATGGTAGCGAGAGAATTATTTCAGGAATGGCAATTACCTCTGGTGTCAAAATGATGAGGAAAACAAATGTTGAACCATCAACAAAACGTAGTGCCTTCTCCACTCCCACCCGATGGTGGGTGACAGCACTGCACATCAGAATTACAGCTCGGTCAATTACTAAGCATGTGGCAATTGAGAATTCATTTCCCCTCTTGACATGAAATTTGATGAACAATGCAGGTGGAAGAAGGGGCACTCGCCACTGGCATGGGAGTAGTGTGGGGAAATGGTCTTATCTATATGTTGCTGCTTCTTTAATTTACTTTAATTACACATGTGGCAACAATCATAAGCAGCAGATACTAAAGGAACTTTTCTTCATTAGCTATACATACACCCCGCCATTTTGCAAAAAGACAGAGCTTTGCTTTTTGGTTGTTGCTTCACTTGCATTCAGTATCTCTCAAACAAAAATCACATGCCTGCATTATTTCAGTACTAACGTGAAATATAATGTGTTTCTAGCCTATTTCTAAACTGATAAGTTCCTTGGGCCAAGAGCTCATTGGATTTCAGAAACTGACGCCTGACTTTCTGGAGTAAGATCTCCAGGAATTTAAGCTAAGATATGCAAGGTGTGGAGCTTGTCTCTCCAGTCGATGACAAAGTTCTGCCAGAGCTGGAAATCTTACTCCAGAAAGGGACCAGGGAGGGGAAACCCGCTGGCTCAACTGCCATTGACACAGGTGCACAAAGCCGCAGCCTGCGAGAGCTTTCCTGCCTGGGGTTGGCATTGAATCCACCTAACGCCTGATTCGGGCCTGGTGTGTAAGTGAACAGACAGGTCAGCTGTGCAGGGCTAGTGTGGGAAGCTATGGGATTATACTCACAGAGGTGAATGCATGAAGCTGTTTCTGCCTGCATCTTGCTCAATCCTCAACCTCATTACCAAGCACTTGCTACCCTAAAACTAAAACATAGGT
>JAOEHX010001172.1:0-12145 GCA_025448015.1 Bolborhynchus lineola
AGTGCAAGGTTCGACACCTGGATCAGAGCAATCCCAGGCACAGGTACAGGTTGAGGAGAGAAGAGATTGAGAGCAGCCCTGCGGAGAAGGACTTGGGGGTGTTGGTTAATAAGAAAAAGAACATGAGCCTGCAGTGTGTGCTTGCAGTCCAGAAAGCCAACCATATCCTGGGCTGCATCCAAAGGAGCATGACCAGCAGGTCGAGGGAGGTGATCCTGCCCCTCTATTCTGCTCTTGTGAGACTTCACTTGGAGTATTGTGTCCTCAACATAAAAAGGACATAGAACTGTTGGAACAAGTCCAGAGGAGGGCCACGAGGATGATCAGTGGACTGCAGCACTTCCCGTATGAAGAAAGTTGGGGCTGTTCATGCTGGATAAGAGAAGACTTTGTGGAGACCTCATAGCAGCTTTCCTGTATCTGAAGGGGACCTATAAGGATACTAGGGAGGTGACTGTTTGTTACGGACTGTAGTGATAGGACAAGGGGTAATGGGTTCTAAAGTAAACAGGGGAAGTTTAGATTGATTATGCGGAAGAAATTCTTTACTGTAAGGGTGGTGAGGCACTGGAATGGGTTGCCCAGGGAAGATGCCAGACAGCATCCCTGGCGGAGTTCAAGGACAGGTTGAACATAGCCTTGGGTGACATGGTTTAGCATGAGGTGCCCCTGCCCATGGCAGGGGGGTTGGAACTAGGTGATCTTAAGGTCCTTTCCAAACCTAACTATTCTATGATTCTATGATTCATGATTTCAAGGTGAAGAGGTGCTACTCCTTTGACGGTTACAAGTGTTCAGACATCCACAGTATTCTGGGTGGAATACTTATATGAGAAGTAATTTCTTGTAGAGGCAATAGATACTTTTGAACAGTTTAGAAGTATAATACAAACTTTTAATGCACAGAACATAAAATTATTCTTCAAGGATGACATTGAACTATATATCTTGGTATTTTTTTGAGTTTTCCCTCTTCTTTTAAATGGGAAAATACTTATTACAGCCTATGCCATCTTGCCTTTTATGCATAATAGAATTAGGTGACTTGTGAATCCCTAGGTAGCTGTGTTTGCATTGCCATATAGAAAATGTACAGTTTAGCTGGTGTTAAATTATGTACAGAGGTCATTCAAACCATAGAGTTTTATGAAAAACCCCAGAATAGATGACCAGTGTGGGAGATCTGGCAGAAGAATATGACTCTTAGAATATTCTCCTAGAGTATCTAGTATGTTAATGTTTTGATTTCTGTTTTTTTAACAGATTTTTCTCTGGAAGCTATTTTTTTACTTTTAAAGCTGGGAGGTAGGGGAAACAAAAAAAAAAACCAAACCTGAAATGATGTGTTGAGATTATAAAAGTACATTTCTAAGAGTTTTCTTTGTTTTGAAAGAGGTGAGCCATAAATAGAAAGACCAACTTGATGGAGAGGAACACATGTGTTGCCATCAGAGGGAGGAAAGGGGGATCAGCAAGGGGTCTGTTGCATGCAGTGCTACTACCATCACCAGTTAAAACTAATGGTGTGGCAAAGCTAACAATAAAAAGGAAATGGTCTGTCTAGCTGTCCAAATATGAATGTATAAATTTTGCAGAACAATTATGTTGAGTTCTTCTCCGTATAAAATACTTGAAAAAGACAAACTCTGAAAAAAATACCCACCTTAAAGAAAGTCAGGAACAGTGCAATTTTTGAAAAAGGTTATATTTCAGCATAAAATCCAGCAAGTCAGAGTAAAAATCTTTACCTGAGGTGGACCTAAGGATTTTGAATGGCTTGGGAACTCAAATGCAGTCTGTGTGCTGGTTTTGCTGAGCTACAATTTCTAATTAAAGCACACTGGAAATTCATGTATCTACTGTTTGAACTTTTATTCTTGTTGTTTGGTTGAGTTTTTGTTCTGTGGAGTGAAACAGGAGATACCAGAGGGAAAGAGAAAGATGTCAACTCTTATGCAGACACTGTAGATGCAGACAAATACAGGTTACGAAGGTAAAGGATAATAATCTATGTGCCGTTCAACATATCTACTTCTTAAAACATCCATCTTCATATGAGGCTTATGGGGCAGAGACATTTTTTATCTCTTCAGAGCTTTAACCTTACCTAAGCAATTGTCATTGTCAGTGGTGTGTTTGCTTATTCTGTTGTTGCATCCCTTTCAGGTCACGACTGCTATTTGCTGAGAGCACTTCTGAAGAGTGATAAATTATCTCTACACATATATTTTAAAAGTTTTCTTTTTGGAGACCATAAAAGGAGAGAGAAAGATGGGTGCCCAAAACCCAAGTGCTGTTTGACTTTGCAGGCTGTAGATCCATACAATCTTTCCTGAGGAATTAATTATAATTCAGACCTGTGTATTACAAAAAAAGAATGTTATAGGATGCTGTCAGGCTGTCAACGTTGAGAAAAGTTACCTGGTTTAGTAATCAGGAGGTGATGAAAATTGTATGCAACTCATGGGAAAATACCGTGGTACCTTACCTCCCTGAGTTTGTGTTCCTGACCTCAGAGGGTCTGTTTTGGTGCTGGGTAGGAAGTGGTGACTTAGTGGTTCCAAGATGAAGCTGCTGGGCTGAGCAGGGCACCAACAACCAATGTGTTTTCTAATGGCTTTGTCTTGGGTGTGAGCATCCACAAACTGGGGCAATAAACCAAGCCTGCAGGAGCATTCATGAGGAGGCACCTACAGGTCTATGAGATCTTACCCAAAGAAAGTTGGGGAGGTGCCAGTGGATCAGGAAAATTTAAGCCTGGCTGTCACAGGGAAATACTCAAATAAGGATGAAGTCCAGGTGGTTTATTTCTGGCTTATGTTTCCAGGTGAGTTAATAAAAATTCATTTCAATTAATCTGTATCCATTGAGTATTGTCTGTGTCTTTGTGACAGGAATGATGCTGGGGTCATGTCTTGGCAATGCTAGGAGAGCTTAAAGCTTCTTACGCCCATGAATTAGAAGAATCAACCTCTTAGAATACATTTTAAATTGATCTTTGATTGGACACATGGCTCTTGGAAAAGGTACCCTAGTATTAATCAATTTGACTTGGAAAGATGATGATTCAAATTAAAATTGAAAGATGATCTATATTGAGCAGCTGCTGTCTGCAGAGTGATTTTTTTTTTTTTTTTCTTTTTATTAGTGTGCTGCTCCGTTTGTGAAGTCCTTGCTGTGAATACGAATGTCTGCACCCAGGACTCTGTCCAGAATTGTTAACTTGGGCATTTGCATTAATGATCCATGGCTTGTAATATTTCTTTAATCCTGGCTTCAAATTGCTCAGAATCTGTAACACAAAATGCTTCTATATTTTCTGTTCATAAGAATTTATTTGTATCTAACATTACACAGAGCTGCCTGCTAGTTTGAAGGATCTGGCTTTAGTTCACCACTTCCTTTTCTGTTTTTGTAGTGGTTTGAATTTAGTATGAAGGTCTTGAAAGAGTGTGACAGAGATTAAGGTCCTGAATTCACAAGGGAAAGGATTGTATTCAAGCACCCAGATGACAAGGGTGGCTTTTTGTGCATAGCTGTAGGTGTCAGTGGACGGTGTGAAATAAAGGCAGCTGCTCTTTGCAGCAGAGTAAATTTCTTCCTTGATTTCAGCAGGGCTTGCATGACCTTTACAAAAGTGACAATAAAAAAAGGGGTGAAATGCTTTGCAGGTAATTTCTTGGTTTGATTAACTGTAAACCAAATGTTAGTAATTTATACAGGTATAGAAATGATGATGTATCTCAGATGTTCTTTCTGTGTTTCTTACGCTTACAGCAAAGAAGTGTTCAATTTTGTAATCCAATAATTACCTGGTTTACTAAACAAAAATCTATTCTTCTTAGATGTTAAGCATCTTCTGGTTTCTGTCTCTCTTGCTTGCAGTTTTATAACCTAACCTAATTTCTAAATTCAGCAGATTTTAGCCAATAATTAAATTTTCATGGCTAAATTATAACTAACCATTTCCCTTTATCCCTTGCCAAAGAAGATTTGTAATGGGAAAACTGACAAGTTGGGATATTTATGAATTTATCTCCAAAAGCTTTATTGTGTCAGCTTGTTCAGAGCTGTCCTCATGTGATTGCCTTGTCAGCTGCATCAATGACAGAAGGTGAAGATCAATCTGTAATGAAGGGAGATGAGATAATTTTTCTAAGTGTAGATCTATGATTTTTCTACCATAACTGGAAGCTGCAATTACAGTGGTAATACTGGATGTTTCTCTTCAAATGTTTCACAGTCTGGAATAGCCAATGATAAATAAAATTAAACCATCATAGTAACATATTACTTATAAAGGTATGCAGAAAACTAGGTCATACCTTCAGTTTTTGGAATATAGTTTAAATCTGATGTACAAAATGCAGCATTTTGTCTTTATGTCATTGTTACTAAGTTTTCTGTTGTATTTTCCCACATGTAAAAATGAATTAAGCTGGAGACCTGTAAGTGAAAAGCAAGAGCAGTACCAGCCTCAAGTGGCTGCAACAGGAAGCGTTAACTGGGAGCATGAGGATCTGCTGCAACTGTCTCTTGAGTCCCTGTTCTGCTGCAGAGCTGCAGGTCATGGAGGCCATAGTCCAGCTGGAGGGAAACTAGGGCACCTGGATCTTCCCCTGCCACTGTCTGACTAAGTAAATATGTTGGGTTTCTCAGGAACATAATATCTAGCCACCCAAATGTTCATTGCTTTTACTGGGTGTGTATGGAAACAATATGTTCATTCTTCTCTTCCTCTTTTCTGTACCATTGCTATGATTAAGCAGGGCTTTGGATTTGTTGAGGGGAGGATTTTTTTCAGGAAGGAAGTAGGGAAGATTGTTTTGGGATTGGTTAGCTTGTTTTTAGGGGTTGGGGTTTTTTTGTTTGCTTGGTTTTGTTTGTTTTATTGAGTTTGTTTTGTTGGGGGTATTTTGCTAGTTTTTTCTTTTCGTGTGTGTGGATTTTTTGGGTTTTTTTTTTTTTGTTTGTTTTTTTTAAAGACATTATCTTTAACAATAATGATATCTTCTAATTTTAAATTATATCACATTTTATCCTGAAGAACCCCACAGCTTAATAAACTGTTGTTTGGAAGAAACACTTCAGTGCACTTGAAAGTGAAGCACATGCTTTTCTTTGGAAGAGCAAACAAAGCAGAATTAAAAGAAACAAAGAAGCAGGGCACCTCCCAAGAGGACAGCTGAGCAATCATGTTAAAATAAAATAGTTGGACTTCAGTGGAAAGGCCACCACTGCCATTTGCTAATACTGGGACCAGCCATTGGTCTGGGAAAGACAGCCAGCCAGGAGAGCACATCATTGAAGGCACATTTAAAACAGCTGGGGATTTACCTCTTATTTTTGTAAGTATTAGAAGATATTTTTTCAGATATTCACAGTGACTTAGTAACAGATACAGCCAATTTCTCCTAGATCTCCTAGAATATTGTCTCAAATTAGGATTTTTTTCCTACAGTTCACAGTAGAGTTCTGCCATTTGTTGTAGGTTTCTCCATCTCTGGCTTCCTCTTTTGAAGTGTTCAGCTGTACCACCAGGGAGTAGGCAGAATGCTCTGGGATTTAGATGAGCAGTGAAATACTAAAAATAATGAACAATAAACCCAAATTGATGAGATGCTGTCAGAGACCATCTGGAGGTCATTTCCATAACAACTTGATGTTTTCAAAAAATGGAATGCATGTGGTTAGCTGAGGCTCAGTTCATGGAAGTTTGTGAATGATTCTCAAAAGAGATCTACATCCATCAATCTTTTTTCTATGAATTATTTATTTACTTGGATTTGGAAAGAGAATTCAAATGGTAAAGCAGAGGACAACACCTTGGTGGGGCAGCACTGAGGACATGTTGGAGGGGCTACATGAACCTCCATGCTGATTGTGTCATCTTCAGCTCCTTCAGCATACCCTTTTCTTTCCAGTAGATTTGTCCCAAACTCAGTTCCTGTTTCCCTTATAATGAAAAGTAATTTTAAAGGTCAACCTTTAGAAAATCATGATATTAAAATGGTACAGGCCAACTGCCTTCATCTCTGGTGAACTTTTAACCCGGCTTGTCTGGTGAGTGCTCACTCCCCTCACCCTGTAGCAAAACTTTATTCCAAGGCGCTGCTTTGCATTTACCATCACAAGCATGTGGCAGGGCACCCTCATGTGTGCAGCATCTGGGAGGGGTGTCTACCAGGTTCAGGAGTAATCAGCAATCACATCATCGTGGTAAAGAGTTTCTAGATTAAATTAATTTCTTGTTGAACATGGGGAATATTCAAAACTATAATCATTTAAATAAAATATTACAGGCAGACACTGAAGTTCAGTGATGTGAAAGGCAGTAATGAGAACAGGTTTAGCTTTCCCCATACCTGCCTTGGAGAAGCAACAGCTAACTAGGGCACCTTGGAAAGCAACAAAAAAAACTAGTTGGTGGAATTGTTCTCTGTTTTATGCAGTACAATTTTTCCTTCAACAATAAGTCTGTGGTAGGGAGGAAAGCCTGCATATAAAGAGGTTAGTCCTCTGTTTTAGAGATTTAGGGAAACAAAGGGATCTTTCTGTTCAGCAGGTGTGTGTGAAGGAAAGCTGGTACTTCCCGTCTTTCACCTGCTGTTACTCCCATCCAAAGCATGATGTGTCTTTTCCATGTCTCTGCAGTGTCTTGCAGGCATAGGTTGGTTGTCTACACAGGATAGATGCTTCCAGGGAATTACAGTCTCGGTATTAAAAGACTGATAAGGATCACAATTATCCTGCAAGAACATTCCTGCCAAAACCAGCCTCTCACAGGTTTCATGTTCCATTTGCGTTATGCAGCGTTGCATGGTTTCAAAATTTTCATTTCTGTAGGTTCAGTCCACCTTACAACATTAGAAGAGAAATTATTTTTCTAGGTAATATCTTTAAGATTGACTTGTGAGAGAGATGCTCATCTGGTGTAATGCAGTATACCAGTGACATGCAACAATGGCTATGTCTGTCAGCTGGGGGCTGAACTCTATCTCTATGAAGATTATCAAGACCTGGGACCTTTTCAGGAGACAAGGCCAATTAGAAACAATGATCTCTTCTAATCTCTCTAAAATTGCTAGTCTGGAGGTTGGCAAAAGGTTAATTATTGCAGACTAACAATAATGGAGTGATAAGTGGCAAAAGTAAGTGTATACTCCTCCACCCGTGCTCAGCATTGCCCAGTCGCTGCAGACAATGTCAAAAGATTTTGATACAGCATTTGTCCTACAGAGCCCCTCCATTGCTTATTGTGTAATTCAAGCTGTCTGTCATTTGAAGGCAAATAAGGACAGTAATGGCAGGATGGACAGTGATGACAGGCAAGACAGAAAGGAGATTGGAAGAGCTCTGGCTGCTACAAGTGGCAATTCAATTTCTCGTTGGAGGAAGGTTGATAGCTTCAGGACTGTGGGCAGCCAACCTGAGGCCAGCTGAGAATTTTTATTAAGCTGGCTGATCTCATGCAGGATCTAGGAGGGTATCACTCTCAGCATGGTGTGTATCATGGAGTGCCAAGTGGATTAAAGAGTAAGCCTCTTCAGCTGCACATGCTTCTTCCAATGCATAAGAAATCAAAATAAAGTGGGCAGTTTTCCTTGATATCTTTCTGCAGTATAACAAAATACTTCCTTTACAAGCATGTCTTTCCTTGGGGCTGATGGAGGAAAAACAGGTAAGACTCGCAGAACTTTCCACTTTCATTGAGGATGCATTGAAAGTTGAGCCACACTAATACATGATGTAGTATTTTAATTTACACTCATTCATTGTCATGTGTTGGGGTAGTTTCATTAATCCACTTTTTCCCTTTAATTGCAGAACAATAATTTCATGGTTCTTTCTATCATTCCTGCAGTTTCGTCCCTAACTGTTCAGCTTACTTAAGAAGAGCTTCTCATAGCTATGTCTTCTTTACTGGACAATTCAGATTAAATTAACATTAATTTAATAATACTAATATTAATTTAATAGCTATTTAGCAGTCTTGGATGTAGAAATATGTTTAAACCAATACAAATTTAGAGTGCGGGAAAAATTGAGAGTAACTGTGTGCTGTCACCTTCAGTAAAAATGGACATAATACAAGGAATAAATAATTTGTTATTACATGTTTAGTAATTAATATTTGTCTGAAGTCTGGAGGTATCTGAACACTCTAGATGTAATGTCAAAGATTTTAAAGTCTGAATTCACTTTGTAACAAAATAATTAAACAATCATTATTATAGTGACTTTGTACTTGGCAATGTTTTGTCTCACCATTGTCGGGGGTTTAACCAAAAATAAACTAAAAGACCTTACAGAGTTGGAGGGATTGGTAATGAGGACTCAAATTTAATCAAACTCAGCTTTCCTCAAAGTTACTGTCTGCATTTCTGGGTTTACTTTATTCACCATCTGGTTTAATTTCATTTGTGGTTCTTAGTTAAAATAGCTACTCTAAGAGGAAGGATGGAGTATTAGTGAAGTTCATCAAGAAACTTTTGATCAAGTATGACTTTTCAGAATTCCCCCCCCCAAAAAAACTGTACTGTTTTAGAAGAAAAACAGTAGTTTTTAATGATCCCTTTTTTTTTTTTTTTTTTTTTTTAATAAGAGAATATACCTCCTTTAGTAGGTTTCTGTTAGAATTTTAACTATTAAAAAATAAAACCTAAACCAAAACAAATTTTGGAAAATTTTTTTGATCATGTACCATATGTTTAATATTTGGAAGTCACTGTTTCACAGCAGGGTTCTCTCACTTGAGAAATATTAGAAATGAAAGTCAGTTCAGAAATGGAAGGTGAAAGAGTTTTTATATTTTCTTATCAAATATCATTAGGTTGAGACTGAAATGATTGTATGAGGGTCTCCTATGAGGCAAAAAGAGTCAATACAAAGACAGCCTAGCTTTCAGTGTGTTGGAAGAGTTGAAGAGACAGCATACACAACTGGTTTCTGAAAGTTTTCTTGCAGGCATGCCTGGCAGTATAGCTATGCATTATTTAGCAAGCTCCTTGCGCTTCTCACATCATTACTCCTGTTTTCTAGGGGTTTTCTTTAGTGGCTGTCCAGCATTTGATCTATTCACTGCCCTTACATGGAAACAGCTTTTCATGGGAGGATTTACAATTAAATTACTGGCACTGGATTAAAAGCAAACAAAATATTTTTTTGCCACCACACTGTCTGTATTTCTATGGAACACTTCACAGTCATGCATAATTTAAAAAATAGCTTAACTAAAAAACTCAACGTTCCTACACAAAGAGAGGTTTTGGAGCCGATGGGTCCTGCTTCATAGTTTAACACATATGTCAGGTTTAGAAACAGTAATTGATGACCATGGGCATGTGTAAGGTGTTTTAATGGTTAGAAGTTGTGTTGACTACTGCTGTTCTAGGCTGCCCTACTTAAACAAAACACATTAAGATACATGCAGGCTTACCTCCTTCCCTAATTGAACTTAAAAGACCTTTATTTGAAGAAATGTTTAAATAACATGAGATTAGACAATTACATGTTTCCAAAACCAAATTGAGTTTTGTTAGTTATTTTTTAGGTAACTGTAATCACTAAAGAAAAATCAAGAATTGGTGTCGTATGTGAATTGCAATTAATAGAAATATGACTGGATGATCTGACATCCTAGCTATATTTCCTAGATGTCTCTTCAATGGGGTGCTTACCCATTACAGCCTAGATCCAGACACCTCATTATTTTTATATTTCATACTCTATACACCACAGCCAAACACATCTGTTATCTTAATTTTGTTGATTTTGTGCTTTTGCTGGAAACAATTGATGAGATGAAAGTTTTTGCAACCTAACAATGAGACATGAAACTTTGGTATTCTACAGGGATTGTTAGGCATGGTTGTCATGTTTAGGAGACAGCTTTTTCAGAAACAATTAGATTTTTAGATAGGAGCAAAAATTCTGTGTTTCTAGTCAGTGAGGTTCTTAAAGCACATGACAGTGGCACTTGTAGTGGGAAATGTCACTGGGAGACTGATTTGGTGCAGCCTTGAAAACTCAATCCTAGAGCAAGACTGACACATCCCTGTCTCCAAACTCCTTTCTGTTTTGGCTGTGTTTCTAGGAAAATTGCACTCTTGTGGATACATATTCAGACCGATTCTGAATTTTTGCTGAAATTAGACTTTGTTGCTGTGACGTTCAAAAGAAAACCAATATGAAATTCGTCTATGTTAAGGAAGGAAAGGAAAACATGAAGTATCCATGACTCAGAGGGAGAAAAAGAGAATAATGCAGGGTCATGGCCTGATGAGGTTAACTTCTCCAGATGGCTGAGCACAAAATTCTTCAGTGTAATCACTGGAAAGTACCTAAAGTCCTGATTTTCTCCTCCTTATGTGGAATTTTTAGATGAATATAACTCTATTGTCCCCACTGAAATAATTTCTTACTTATGGCTGTAGGAATTTTGTGCATATAACTGGGCATCTTCTGATAAATACTTATGGGAAAACCACTTCCCTTTTTATTAAGAAAAGGTATAAACATTCACCTTTTGAGTATTGTCAAGTCAGCCTATGTATAGATTTTCATCTGCAAATGAAATTTCCATGTTTTCAGGGAAATTACAATTTATAAAAAAAATAAAAAATAGGGAATATTTTTTATTTAAAGAGGACACTTAAATATTTACTGTAATATTTACTGTAAATAACAATAAGATCTTTATGGTCTATTAAATGAGAAATAATACTGCTGCCATAACAATTGTGTAAGAAAGTTACCATTTTAGAAATGATGAAAATAGCTCAATGTTGGTTCACTTCAAAAAATATGATTAGTTTTCTTCTTTCACAACTGGTTTTACTGTCAACATGTTTGTCACAATAGCACGGTTCAGTTCACACCTCCCCTGAATTAGTATGTGTGGTAGTAGCTATATTCTGTGCAATTCAAGGAACTTACAAGGGGTATTATTACCAACAGATATTTGCTCGCAGCTACTGTGTCAGCTAGTGTTTAACTTAGAAGGTTACATAAAGTTTTATGTGATAATTAGGTGATACTGTAAATCCTAAAAAATAGAAGTGATCAAAAATATATGGCAGCAATTTTCAGTAAATATTTATTTTTAATTATTTTTCATTAGATGAGGTAATTATTACCTTTGCGTGTATCAACATTCTTACATTTACTTAAAATTGTACACACAATAATATCTTTAATAAAACTAGTTTTAATTTTTGATACATTACAAAAAGTCAAGAAGGAGGATGAGAATGACTCAGAATTGCCATTGATAACACTACATAAAGGCTATTGTTTTTATGATTTTAATATTTGCAAGAAGCAACTCTTTGTGCATGCCAGATTTCTTCTGATACTCACGGAATGTTTAGTTTTATATATAAGATCAAACACTAGTAGCTAACAATTTTTAAAAGTTTCAGTTCATCTTATTCCCTAGATCCACTTCTCACAAAATCCAGTCCCTCTGACAAGCATCACTGTCTGGGGACACTACACTTGGTTTGCACAGAATAAAACTGAGTTTAACTGGTTAGTTATGCAAAACTCACAGCAAACAATGTATCTGGGAGCAGACAACAGCAGACACCAGCATATAACAAACTTTTCTCTTCTGTTGTACAAGAAACCTCGACCACCTACAGGGCACATCAGGACAGGTAGCCATGAGCTGGTTCAAGCTCTTGATATCCTGGCAGAGCTTCCCAAAGGACTATTGAATTGCAAGCAGCAGAAGGACTTTCAGGAAGGCTTAAAACCACCACCCCTTTAGAGGTGGAGATATAAGGCATTCCAAATGATCATGACCACCCTAATTATGATGGAATTGATGGAACCAACTGATGCAATACAGCAGAGTGTTTCAAAAGGAAAATCAATTACATAAATAAGGTAAGCAAAAGATGGGAGAAGAAACAGAGATGACTTCTACACAGCCATACACAAGGCAAATATAAATCAAGCTTGAATCTAGGGTTTTTTGATCTCCAAGTATGAGACTGATAGCTAAATTCTATCCATTGCAAAGCAAGTGATGTAAAATTAGATTTACAGAGGTTATTAAGCTAGCATCATGCACACAGTATAATTTTTCAAAATGCCTTGCAAGTCTGGATAATATATCTTATTAAAATCAACACACCTT
>JAOEHX010001172.1:12245-35876 GCA_025448015.1 Bolborhynchus lineola
TTGCACTATAGGTTTCAGGTGAAAGGAATGTGTAAACTGTTGTGTTTCATGATAGAGGAAAGTTGTTAAGGATTTGTTTCAAAGAATCATGGGCAGCTTTATGGGTCATACCCATGGACACCTCAGGAGTCCTGCAGCCACGACAGTGAGATACAGGGGTAGCTCTCTGCCAAACACTTTGCTTTAGTTCTGTCCTTGTCTTAGTGCTGTTTGGTTCTCTTGTATGGAAATTAATATATGGAAATGGTATACAGAAAAAACAAAACAAGAGCCAGAGTATCATTTAATTTCTTACTCCACAAGGCTGGTAGCTCTTGCTTCCCAGCAACAGCAGACCATGGAACATCAGCTTGCATATCCTCCTGAGGTGTGCCTATGGCTTTTGTTTACTATCTGCGAGGGGAATGGGGGACAGGGAAGTATTTTATGTATGTCTATGTATTATATAGACATATAAATGTCATTGGCTATTCAACTAATTAGTAATGAGTATTTAGGTATTGGCTTTGTGTGTTGGGATTGAAGGGGTTAGGTCTGTGCTTGACAGCTCTGTTCCATGTCAGAAGTGCAGGAAAATCTCTGTAAACATGTTGCTTTACAGTCTTTTCACTAACAAATGCTACTATCAGGAAAGCCTGTCCATCTTCAGTTAACAAATTAGGCCAGTAAAGGAGACCAGTTTGTAACTGCACCAGTCCCTGAGTAAATGGGAAACAGGAGTAAACCCAAGTTATTGTGGCTTTCATGCTTTTAGGATGGTTTAGGGTGTCACAACATGTAGTCATTTACTGCTACCTTAATTTTGCAGTACAAAGAAGCATTGTTGATTCCCAAGTAAAAGATTGGGTAAAAAGAGGTTCTTCTTGAGCAAGAGGGCCCATCTCATCTTATACCTATTCTATTCTAGCTAGCTGATCACTGGAGATTGTTCTTGATTTGCTCTTGCCAGAGATTTCTCTTTATTAATATAATAATAGAGACTTAATTAAACCCCATTCTTCATTTTACTTCCCATACTGTCATTGACAAAAGTTGCAAATTGAGCAGACCATAAAATATGTCATCTTGAGGGGTCATTTCATCAGCTCTGGTCTGCAGGGCATGGAGCAAGGTTACAGAAAATAGATAGCACAGAGGAGGGTAAGGAGAAAGTAATAATAGATATATTCATTGTTGGCTTAAATCTGCTCCTGTTTAAATCAAAGGCAGTTTTAATATAGCCAGACTAATTCTGGCCTCTTTTGCAAACACTATACACAGTGCAGGACTCCTAATAGCATGGATAAATGTCTAAAGGAATGACCTTAAGTGGCAGTGGAGCTTGATGGCAATGTCTTAGGTGACAGCAATGCCCTATAAAGCTTTTACCTCTAGGTCACCACTCCAAAGAGAGTCTAGGTCATTACTGACATAAAGCCATTATCATCTCATGAATGTCATCAAATGACGCTCAAAATGTTAAGTATCCCATTCTATAATTGATACATGAAAAATCTTTCTGTCAACTTTCTCAATGATCAGTGAATAGCTTATTGTACCTCTCTTCACCCACAACATCTAATTTTATCACATCTAATAAAGGACATGACCTGGATATGTTGATATCCCATGGCTAACCAACTATCACTTGAAATCTCATAATCTGTAGGATAGGAAAACAATTTATTTGTTTTGTATCCAGTATCATTTTTTTACTGTCATTGTCTTATGTTAATATTTCTGCTTACTTGGTCTACTGTAGAGGTTATTCAGCACAGTAGATATTTACTACCAGGGGTAAATAATTAAACTTGAACAATATTTTTTGTCTCTCTGTGTCTTCTGCTATTTGCAGAAGTGGTTAGAGGGAACAAGTGTTGACTTTGGCAACAAATTTTGTCCATCATATGCTTCTAGATACAACTAATTGTGACTATTAATCTGGTTACAATAATGCTAACACTTACAATTCAGGAAAGCTTTTTTAATTACACACTTAAAGTTGTTACATAAGAAGTCTTCTTTTATTTGGTGTCATGCTCCTCTACCATCCTTCTGGATCCAGATGTCAACAGCTTCAGTCTTCATGAAGAGTAATGGAGAGAGATGTTCAGTGATATTCATTTTAGCGATTTCTTCCTTCTCTGTCTTGAGTCCTCTGAGGCTCCTCTTTATATATTACCATTTACCTCTTTATTTTCTTCACATATTTGCACTGGGTTTCAGTTACCAATTGAAAACTCCACAACAGCTTCTCCAGCCATATGAGATGTGAAGGACCACAATTTGTTACCTGGTGGCAGCCTGAGTTTATCAGGCCTTAACTGCATGTGGCTTTTACAGATTGAGAGTAATTGAGACATGTTTAGTGACCAGTCTTGAGGTTTTAAATAACACTATCACTATTGGAAAAGTCTGGACTGAAGCTGTAGTCTTTAATAAAGGTGATAATCCTTTGGACCAAGAGGTCACTTTTCATTGCCTGGAGAAGAAATAGAGGAGACACTTGGAAATAATAGCAAGGAAGGAACCAAAGAACTGTCTTTAGGGTATTAATAAATTATCTCTTGAAAGCAGGAGTACTTAAAAGGCACAGACAGAATTGAGATTAAAACTAGTAATATTTTTTTCATATAAAGTAGAAAAAGCTTGTGAATAAGGTTTTTTTTTTTTTTCTCTTTTCTCTTTCCCCCACCTCCTTTTTTTTCTTTTGTAACCCATAGATATTCTAAGGTAATTTTTAAATAGGATTGTTCTCTCAATCCTTACTTGTCCTTCCCTCTTACCACTGTTTCTACAAAGGCTTGTGCTGGTACAACTAGAACAATTGCTTTAATAGATAGCATTCTTTTTTCCATCCAAAGTTCAAGCAAGGCTGAAAATGGAGAGCTATTAAAAGCATTGTTCCAAATTCAGGTGGTGAATTGTATGTCAGTGGTTGGAAAGGAAGGGCGTTTGAGGTAAGCAGGTACTTTCCCTGTCATATAGAACAAAACAGTTTTTAAAGCAAAGGGCAAGATATCTGTGCAAAGTGATGCTTGGGAAATAATATTAGTTCAATTGTACAAGCAAAATAAGATTAATATCTGTGCACTGTGATAACTAAGTCTCTGGATAACAGTTCCCATGAGTGTAATGTCATTTCTGTAGGAACTACATGTACATAAAATAATGAGTGCTCAGATACCCGCTTGTATGTGTGTTTGCTACAAGCAAAGAGGAGATGGGTACATGGACTTGAACAACTGTTCTTGCTTTAGAAAAGTACACAGTAAGGAGAAACAAATTTAACTCATGCTACAGAAATTAGTTGCCAATCTTTGATAGTTGCTGGGTGTACTCCTTTCAGTACGAAAAGCAATAAGCCTGAAAAATTACAGATTTTCTCCATGGCAGTTATGAGGAATACCTAGCAAGTAAAGATAAGTGAGTGATACTTATCTGAACACATGCATACTTAAGTTTCCCTTCTATAAAAGGAAATTAAAGCAACTGTTATGGTTTGATGATATTTGGATTTTCCTAGTGATATTTGCTTCTGCTTCCAGGTTGTCCTGTGTTAGGAAGTGTTAAAAATCAGTCTGATAAGCTGTTCTGTGGAGCAAGTGGCTTCCTTTATATTTATTGTAATAACAGGCTAGTGCTAGCATAAGTGGGAACCATGTGTATTGCCTGATGCTCATCTTACCCCTATTTGCCTCTCAATGAGCAAGTGTTAGATCAGCTCTTCTAACAGTGAAGCGTGATTAGAAGCTATGCTAGGTCAGAGAGGTCACTCTTTCTGAAATGTGAAGCTATCCTATTTTTAATAGACCATCACAGCCACCAGCCTGTCAAAACCAACTTCCCAGCTTTGTAAAAAGAAGTAAATCAAATCAGTTTGAGCTTACTTGGAAATACCTCAAGGGGTGTGGAGCAAAAGGGTGTCTTGTGGTCCACATGCAAACATTGTAAAGTCTCTTGCAAATTTTGTGTGTTTGTTTGTTTTTAAGCATGGCTCACTTTATTTTGTTTTAACTTGTACAGCTTCTTCTGAAAGATTTTATCTATATAATAGAATGGAAATAAAGGTAGCAGCTGAAGTAATCTCCAAGAAAATGTGAGATGAGGATGATATGCTGTGAGCTGTAATGAGAAATAGACTCCCAGTTTCTTTAATTCGGTGTAAGCACTGTTGCATGTACCTCAATTGATGTCCTCTGCGGGAGAGCCACGTGGCTTGGAGCCCATCCTCCAGGGGAGACTGCACAGATTGTACTGGCGTTACTCAATAATGACAGGCAGGCTGGCAGCAAGAAAGGAAAAATGCAGGTAGTGCTAACAGTTCAGACCTGAGATCCCCCAAAATGAATGGCAGAAGTCTTGGCATCTGTACAATCAAATCAAATTGGGAAGATAAGTAGCCCACACAGTGCTGCTTATTCGATCCCAGGCAGTGCATGTGCAGTGGTGTGGAATATATTGATTAAGAAATAGGAGAGCTGGATTGCAGGATGATAGCAGAGAGAGAGCCAAGCATTGAGGCAGAGCTATGAGAAAGTCCATTTAACCCAGGAATTGCCAGTGCCAGTTGAAGTCTCCAGGAAACTCAGTGTCTTTGAAACATCAAAATAAAGATTGCTGGAGATGTTTAATGCTGTGCTGCATAATATTACATTTTGTCTTGATAATGCTTTCCAGGATGTTCTTCACAATATTGTGAACTATTTTGCCTGAATGGGTTGCATACAAACGACATTGAGACATGGAACTGGGTCTCTGGAAAAAAGGAAGAAAAGGCAGAGAAATTTGGTAATGTAGATAAATAGAAGAAAATGAGATCTACATGAAAAGTTTTATGAAATTCAGACTTGGCTGCTGACCAGAAAGATAGAGCTAAGTAAAAGTATGAAGTTAACTAAGGGAGGATTGAGTTTGAAGCACAAACAGAACTCAAATTCATTTTTGCCAGAGAGGAAGGTTTACTGTGACCTTGAGAGCTGTTCTAAGTGCTGTTCAGCCCTACAGTGGCATAAGATAAACCTTTGCAAAAAGGCATCTATTACTTTTATTTTGGTGCCTTTAATACAGAGCTGCAGCTTACCATGTATTGTAGTTTATGTTAAGTCTACAATCCAGTCTGCTAAGAGATGAGTAAACTAACTGGCATGGAAACCTGGGCTCCTGAAGCCAACATGTTTCTAATATCTCAAGTAAAACCAGCCTCCTCATGGTGCATAGTGGAGAGCAACTGGACGTGTCATTTAGACTGTAGCTTACTTGGAGAGCATCTTTCTTTAGATATGTTTTTACAGTGCCCACAAACATAAGGCCTTAGTCATTGGTAATTACTTATGGGTGATAGCAGCAGGGGAAAAAGCAACAGCAGTAGCAGAATCAGTATATGAGTAAGTTATTGCTACACTATGACTCTTGCTTCCTCTGCTGGCTGGTATAAAGGTCCTCTGCTTCTGATGCTGAAGAAGTTATCCTTCCTTCATGCACAAGTATGACCACTGCTTGAACCAAAAGGTGGTCTGTGGCATTGGGTGGATGAGCTCCTCTGAGCAGGTGTTCTCCCCAGTTCAGTTCTGTTAAATCAACTGGGAAAGGAGATGCTGCTGGTATGTGCAGGATGATAAAATAATATAGGTTGGAAGGGTCCTTGAGAGGTTTCTGAGCCCAGGCTCATGCCCAATGCTATATGCTTTCCATTGCTAGTGGTCAAGCTGTTATCCTTCGCAGTTACATGCCAAGGGAGATAAATGATGCGCTAAATGCATGCAGAATAACGTAGTGACACCCTAAAAACAATCCCAGCCATGTAACCCTCCTGTTCAGGCACACTTTCCACTAACAAGATATTCAGTAGTGCCTTCTTACTGGTACATTTCATCATGCTGATCTTCTATGGGCTCATTTTCTGCTCCCATTACCTATTTTTAATTTTCTGTCACAGAAACTGAATCTCCTTTTTCTAACATCTTGTTCTTTCTGTCCAGTTTCTCCTCACTTTTTCTTCTAGTTGACAGTAATTATATAGCTTTTTAATGAGTTTTGATGAATTTAAACATGGTTTTATGTGACTAACAGTAATCCCCCTGCTGGTCTAATTTTATATAATATATTTAGTTGAAACCCCTATTGCAAGTATGCAGTTTACAAAAATATGTGTGGCAAAGAGTCCCTAACCATAAATTGTGCTTTATTTCCACTCTTCTCTTTAGATTTTTATTTGCATCACATTAATTCTTCCCCTTCCCCTAAGATTCTGTTATGTACAGTTTAACCACTCCAGCAAATTAATTCAAGCTATATTTAACGTCACACACAGAAACACCTTTATGGATCTTCTAATTGTTCATTTCAGCTGTTCTAAAATTAGTTTCCTTTTATTAACTGGGGAGTCACTGCATTCTTGAGAAGACAGAAAGCTCTCTTGCAAACCACATTAGCTGGAAAGATGTTCTGAAATATGTTAAATATTACACAGTAAGTGCTGATACAGCTCATCAGTCATGTCACTGCAACAATTTTTCTGTAGTTTAATACAGGCCAAAGAGTAGTACGAGAAAGGCAGTCTCAGAAGTGATGAACTGACATTACAGACAGTAGTTCTACATTTAGGGTAGATTCATGCTTTAAAACAACTGGAGTAATTTCACCACCAGATGATTCCCCCCTTCCTTGTAACTTGTAATGATGCAATGCAAAAGGAGGTGTACTTGGTTTATAATTCATTGTTGTTTTGCCCTAGACCTCAAACATTTTACAAAGAATGTCGGTATCATTTTACAGGTGACAAACAGAAAGTTCAAGCCAAAGAACCAGTTATCTGGGCAAAATCATCCTGCATAACTGAGTATGCGGGTAAAAGGTAGATTAATAATTTCTTTCAAGTGTTCAGGTCTCCCTAACCTAACTACCTCATTTACATACATAGATAAAAAGACTTATATAACCCTAGGAGCAGAGAAGATATATATCACAGACAATTGCCAATGTTCCCTTGCAAAATTCTTCGTAATAATGTTTTTCTGCCATGTCAGCACCTACATGATAATAAAACAAATGGTCCAGGTGTCCTGACAGGCGATTTCAATGACCAGAAGGCAAGAAATGCCACGTTTCCTTATATAACAACTAGGTGAATGATGTTTGAGCAAAGAAAAAAAAATCTACGCATCATGGCTCTTAACTAACCTATCAAAAATAGCCTCAGGAGATATCTGGAGCTCTTAGTTTTATAGTGGAATGTTCAAGGCCATTTAATCTTTTTCATATGTGCTGCAATAAAATGGAATTCTGAATCCTTCTAAAACCAATCAGAGAATGTGCAGGCAAAATCCCAAGTATTTAAAATCATGCACACCAAAAGACTTGAGCAATTAATTTTCAATCTAATTTAGTTGCTAGGTTACTTTGAGAAGCCTGCTTGCTGAGTCAGTGTCTGTATTCATTTAGACTCCCTGACTGAGGTTTTTTCAGAGAATTTGCATAAACCTCTACACCTGATGGTATGTGGACAACATTAGTTGTGACTAATGTAGGCTGAAAGATGAAGCAGTGAAGTTTAAAACACCATCTTGATCAGCTTTCACATCTACTTTCTGAAATATGTGTGCTCAGTTTATAATCTACACCGTTCTCAGAGGGGCACATTGGGTTTGGATGGCATGGTCGTATCTTGGAAAACGGACCTCTGCGCTGTTACCAGTGACATTATCACTCTTCGTTGGTAATGAAGAGTGCTACTTACTGGAGGATGATCCTGACTTCATGCCCCAAAAGTATGTTGTTTTTCTTGATGAGCTCTGTGGAAGTCTTTTGTGGAATGTGAAGGCCAAATCTGATCAGTATTAGATGGCGATAAGACTTTACAGTGTGATGGGTTAATGTTACGGGCTTCCAGATAAGTCTCAGAACTCTGATGATACCAAGAATCTGAAAGAAAGAGGTTTTCAAACTAGTAAGTACGTGAAAAGCTGTTGATTCTGAGCACGTTAAAGAGGAAAAAAAAGAAAAAAAGAACCAAAACAAACCAAAACCAAACACAAAAACAAAACAAAACAAAAAAAAAGAAAAAAAAAAAAAAACAAGACCAAACATAAAAAACTCCAAACAATTCTCGAAAAGTAAATATTGTATATTTTTTTGTTGTTTCTCTTGACAAAGTCACTTATGCTTTTCACAACCACTGGTAAGGAATTAGACTTGTTGCTGAGCATAAAAAGTCATATCAAGAAGGCCAGCTTGGTGAGAACTCTGCTTCAGATGGATGAGCAGCTTTATCAAACTTTACAAAAAGATACCTGAGAGCAGCATTAATATTAATTTGCACTACCAAAAAATGGCACCCTGATGCTGTATTTTGTTCTATAGTGGACGATGATTGCATAGTTATAGCCACTGTCTCCCTTTATCAGCTACAGGACCATGACCTTTATTATGCTTATCTTCTGAAACTATACAACCATTCATGAAGTAGTTATACAGAGATCTTCAAAAGCTGTTTAAGCAGTTTTCACACCTCAGAGTTTCCATAATCAGGTGGATTTTGCCAAATATGAGTGTTTTAAAAGTTTCCCGTATTGGGGAAAAATATCATATTTACGTTACAGAAATAATGGTGCTGAGATTGGTCACTTTGAATGTCCCTGCAGCTGAGTGTAATTCCATTAACATTAATGAGATTTCCTTCCTCTGTTTCTTTATGCTTCTCCCTTAGCAGCTAAGTCATAAACTCTCCAGACACACAAGTCAAACTCACCTAATATGGAAAAATCTTGATGTGCTTTGTTTACAATAAGATGAACAATAAATTAATTAAATCATGTAATGGACTGTAAGTTTCTGGTAGCATGAGAAGGTTTAGATTTGTACATGATCAGGAAATAAAAGAAAAAGTCATAAAATCTGTTGAGGTTTATTTTTGTCATGAACATTTCAATTTTCTGTGAAAGTCAGAAACAAATAACAGATTTGAACCCTTTCAGTTCTACCCTGAATCAGAAAATAAAGTCTCTGCTGGCATGTTTGTATTTTATTATTGTGTCAAAAATTAGGTGAGAAAAATTGGAGTAGAAAGAGAAACCAGAATTAACAAAAAACCTGTGCTCTTTATGTGTTATAGAAATAAATTTTCCCTTGCTCTAAACAGGCAGCTCAAAACTGAAGGATTTTGGTGTTAGCTCATGGAAGAGTAAATGTTTGCTCAGTTCCATCTTCAAACACTTTCAGCATTTTAACCACTCATTTGAAATCCTCCAGCATTACTTGTAACTATTTTGCTTTCATGATGTGTTGAAAGAAATGGTAAACATCTTGTGACTCTCTTTGGCCAGTTTTGCTGCTGTGCCATTCCAACTCAGGGGGATTCCTAACAGGTGAAAGAGAATTTGGAACCAGCTTGTACATCAAGTTATGGCATGCTTGATAGTTACAGCAATCAAGTAGTATATGCTGAATCCCTGTAAGGTCTTCAACATATCCATTATTTACGGTTAAAGATCATACAGGTCAGAAAATGTTCTCTGCTCTGCTTCTGCTGCAGTATGAAAGGCCAAAATCCACAGGAGGTTTTCAGGGGAGATGAAGGGCATTGTTGCTGTGTTGTACCACTGCAATGACAGGGAATTTTTAGGTCTCCAAATGATTTGAGAGAGGTCAGAGAGGACAGAGAAATACATATATGTTATTTTCACTCTGTGCTTTACTATGCGATGACACATTTTAGAGGGAGCCACATTAGATTGTAGAGTCCTTTATCAAAAATCAGAACATTTTGATCATGTGTTAATTGAAGTGGTGTGACCACAGTGTTTTCCATTACTACTGCTACAAGTGTTTTGCTTGCCTGCACTTAAACCAATTTTATGTGCTTATGACACTACCATCTTCAAAAGCACAGTGTGAATTTAATCTAGTAGGATAAAATGAATAACTTTTATGATGACATAATTATTACTGCAAGTATTAAAGAAATTAATATAATTACTTTATCTTTTTGAGCCAACATTATTTTTAGCCTTCACCCAGCAGTAGTCAGGTACATTGGGTCACATTATCTTTGATATTATTTCAAAATTCAATTTTAAATCAAATTCATTATAAGTGAACTACCATTCCTGAAGGGCTAGCTGCCATAGTTTTCTTATTCAAATCACACTGTACTTCCACACTGGATGCTTGATCTTGTCTGTACTTGCAATTGAAATCAGAATTTAAGTTTCAGGTATAGTTTTCTGTAACTTGTTTAGAAAAACATGATTTCTTAGGTTTGCCTATTACACAGCTTGTTATATCTTCTCCGTGAACGTTAAATAATCTGTTGGGAAGTTGAGAAGTCCTGTGTGCCCAACAGGAGCTGTGTTCTTCAAAACTGCTCTGTTAACTGCAGGGTAATAGGGTTACTAATAACAAAAATCACTGTTCAGTGTGAGCAACAGCTTGGCTCTCGGATTTTCAATAATCTGCAATCAAGAGAATCCCTGCTGATCTCTCCCATTCACCTGGGGAAAGGGGACTTGAGCATCACCAAAAGCTTAGGAAGAAGAAACCTAAGAAGTCATACAAAAAGGTTCTTTGTAGCCTGGGTTTTCTTTTTTTTTTTTTTTTTTTTTGTAAGTGGATAACTCTTTTAAGCCTTAGACTATTTTTTGTGCCTTTCTTTTTTTTTATTTTTTTTTTTTTTTTCCCAGTGAATGTATGTTTTGCTGGCTCCCTTTCAGAGAACAGCTCTTTCAGGGCTTCAGAGAAAAGGATATAGCTACAGTGGAAATAAATCAAACAAGGGACAAATGTGTAAGATGTTTCCCATCAGTGGTTCTCAGCTGAAACCCAATATTAGGTAAGGTTATTTGCTTACCAATCATGCCCTAAAATGTGCTTGCAAGGTTTTTTTTTTTAATTGAATTTTTTATAATATTGCAAGGTAGCCAGTTTTAAAATAAGGTGCTTCTTAAATCTGGTAAACATTGCATCATTGGGTAAAATGGTTGCATAAACAAGATGTGTTTAGCAGCACTTTCAGGGAGTACAGATGGAAATTTCTGGTAGAAGCTTTGTGTGATTCATACATGGAGTAGTGAATGCTCAATAAGATGAGAACTGGAAAATGCTTTTGGGCTCCTGCGTGTTTTCTCCAATTTCAGCTCAGTAAAAGGGAACTTGAGCTTTTTCCCTGGGGCCTTCCTTTGAACCAGTTAACCACGATGTTCCTGCATTAGGGCACTGAAGAAATGTTGTAGATGTTTCTCCAGCCCCAGGGAGGATGTGCTTTTTAGAGAGGGCTGAGTGAAGGCACCCTGAGCAGCACTGTCACTGCTGTGTTATGTGCAGTACTCAGATGGCACCTGATGCTGCCCTGCCTCCATGCACCACATCCACTGTTCCAGCAGTGATGGGCTAAAAGACTGCTGGCAGGATACTTTGCATGGCATCTTCTCTTTCCTTGACTCTTCTTTGATAGCAGACAGGAAACTTTTAACTGGAATTTTCATGTCTGGGAATCTAAATCTAGATCTGTTTCAATGATCTGTTGTTTTGGCTTTTGTTGTGCTTTTTTTTCTTCCTGACCCCACCCTTTCCCCTCACTGGGTTGGGTCAGGAAGACATTTTAAGGTAGCAAAGTTTTTATTAGAAAAACCAAACCAATAAATCAAGCAAACAACCCATCCCAACCAAACCAAACCAACCTAAAACCAAAACCACATGCACACACAAAAAAACCCCAACAAAATCCAAACCAAACCAAAATAAACAAAGAAACCCCCAAAAACCCAACCAACCAACAACAAAACCCCAAAACAAGAAAAAAATGCACTAAGAAGCAGAATAATGTTTGGAAAGGTCCTGTCTTTCACAACCTGAGGAGAAGATAAGCTGAATTCTAAACTAGAACATCCATATTTTATTGGCTGAAGTAATGAGAGTGAAGAGAAATTTAGATATCACTGTCTAAATCCCAAGGTAATTTATCCATTGGTTAACAATGTTCAGTGGAAGATACTTCTAGTAAGAATGTAAATCAAAGGAGAGCCCAGGGAGAAAAGCTGCATATCTTGTCATATAAGCTGCTGAATGGGAGTTACAAATGTTTTAGCATAAGTATAAAATTATTGGAATATTTGAATGGTTGAATGAGAAAAGTGATTGGGGATTTAAAACATCAAAAGGTTACTGAAAGGATGTACAAAATTAAATAAGAGGCACTGGGATGTTATTGATAAGGGGTTATGAAGGCTTGCAGAGAAATGGTGTATATGTTTAAATGATAAGCCGGAGACTGTTTACATTGAGGTTAAGAGCAGTAAAAGCAGAGACATAGCCTTGGTATTATGTCTCTATTCTCCAGTGAATGGAAGTTGGGAAATGTTTTTATAAATAGAATAAAAAAAAAGGTTGATGCATTAACTACTGATTGAGACTGACCATGTTCATAATTATCAAGGAACAAGATCTTCTAGGGGTTGGCACCTAGAAAAGTCTGTTTAGTGGGAAGAGCTGTGGCATCAAACACTGCATGGCAAGTGAAATGGAGGAAACATGCTCCTGTTTTTCAAATGCAAATTGAATATTATCCTTATCTGCTTGCTTTTAAAAATGTCACTCTGCTTGTGATGCAGCTCAGCATACAGTTGCCTTTCTGGGCTGCAAGCACACACTGCTGGGTCATGTTGACCTTCTTACCAACCAACATCCGCAAGCCTTCCTCCTCAGGCCTGTTCTCAATTCATTCTCTTCCCCACCTGTAGCTGTGCCTGGGACTGCCCTGACCCAAGGACCTTGCACTTGGCCTTGTTGAACTTCACGAGGTTTGCATGGGATCACCTCTTGAGACTGTCAGGGTCTCTCTGGACAGCATCCCTTCCCTCCAGTGTTGACTGTACCACACAGATTGGTGTCACTGGCAAACTTCCTGAGAGTACACTCAATCCCACTGTCCATGTGGCCAAAAAAGATGTTGAACAGCACCAGTTGCAACACCAACCCCTAAAAGATGCCACTCATCACTGTTCTCCACTTAGACATTGGGCTGTTGACCACAATAATTAAAGTGCAGCCATCCAGCAAATTCCTTATCCAGAGTGGTCCATCAAATGCATGCCTCTCCAGTTTAGAGACAAGGCTATCATGCGGGACAGCGTCAAATGCCTTGCACAAGTCCAGGTAGATGACATCAACCACTTTGCCCTTATCTGTCAGTGTCATAGCCTCATTGTAGAAAGCCATCAGATTTGTCAGGCATGATTTTCCCTTAGTGAAGCCATGTTTGCTGTCACCCATCATCACCTTATTTTCCATGTGTTTTAGCATAGTTTCCAGGAAGACCTGCTCTGTGATGTTGCTGGGCACTGACTGGCCTGTAGTTTCTTGGGTCTACCTTTATTTCCTTCTTAAAAATGGGTATTATGTTTCCCCTTTTCCAGTCAGTGACTGGACTGCCACGACTTCTCAACTGCAGTGGATAGTGGCTGGCCACTTCTTCTACAGTTCCTTCAGGACCTGCGGATACATCTTGTCAGATCCCATGGAATTGTGCGCCTTCAGGGAGCTGTACACCTTCAGGTTCCTTAGATGATCTCGAACCTGATCATCTCCTACAGGGGGCAGTCTTTCATTCTTCCAGTCCCTGCCCTTGCCTTCTGTGACATGGGCAGTGTCACTGGAACTCTTTCCCGTGAAGACCATGGGAAAAAAAAAAAAAAAAAAAAAAAAAAAGTTGAGTGCCTCAGCCTTCTCCATTTCCTGGGTGAGCAGATCTCCCATTTCCTTCTGGAGGGGACCCATGTTATCCTTTGTCTTTCTTTTATCCCCACTGTACCTATAGAAGCTTTTCGTGTTTCCATTATTGTCCTTGGCCAGATCGAGTTCTGTCGAGGCTTTAGCTTTCCTAACCTGATACCTGGCTCTTACAACTTTTCCCTATATTCTTCCCAGGCTACCTGTCCTTTCTTCCACCTTCCGTAGGCCTAATTTTTATGCTGAGGTTAATTCAGGAGCTCCTTTTTTATCCACACAGTCCTCCTGGCATTCCATTCATTCCAGACCTGACTTCATTTTTGTTGGGATACATTGCTGCTGAGTTTGGAGGAGGTGATCCTTGAATATTAACCAGCTTTCTTGAGCCCCTTTTCCTTACAGGGCTTTATCCCATGTTACTTACCAAGCAGATTCCTCAAGATCTTTGTTTAATACAAACATATTCCCCCTGGAGAAGAAGTCAGTGGATGGAAATAAGGTTACTAAGTTACAGAGAGATTTTGATAAAAACTTTTATTACTGTCTCAGCTTTATATCTGTTTCAGCAATATTAATGGTCCATTTGTATCACAGTTTCATAAACAATAACAACCTTCCTAACAATTAAATACTGCAGTCTTGGAGAGAGGAGTTACTGCCCATTTGTTTTCAGGTTAGATTCTCCCACACAACCCCCCCAGCCTCTTTTTTTTTTTTTTTTTAATATAAGGTTGGTCACATATAGAGAAATAAATACAGGTAGGTATGCACACAGGACTACTCTTTAACTGATAACAAAATCCCTTTTTGCAGTTGCATACAATAGCAGAGCTTATTGTCATGCATTCTATACAGTAAAGTTGAGGAGAAAAAATTTAAAGTTGACAGATCATCTCCTTGGCATTTGTGTAGGAGTTCTTGTGCAATTGTTGGGTAATAATTGTGATGATAAAGGTGATGGCAGTACTGAAGGAAGCATTTCAAATCTTTGTGCTCAGAACACACAAATAAGAAAACAATTTGGTGCAAAATATAAATTATTTTGCTTAATAGGACTTACTGGGCTTAGAGGCAGTTCTGTACTTTCAGCCATCTCAGTGGCACAGAAAGGATGTTATAAACAACTTGTCCCTACATTCTGCTTAGGTCTTCCTGATTTGGGTCATATTCTTTTTCCTCATGAAGTAAATGTTGTCAGTTGATGTGATAGTAAAAACACTAAAATTCCTTAAGTGTTTGAAGTGTCAGTTGCCCAATATGAATATATTTTCCTGTGTCTAAAATCCTTGTTTTTATTTCCAAACGTTGTTTGATAATGGACCATGAGAACTGCAGCAGGTTTGTGGGATTGATTTGGTTCCTGTATGTGAGGAAAAGCTATTCACATGCTGCCATTGCTGCCACGCATAGAACTACAACATTTGGTTCTTTCCAGCAAGGAAAGTTTATAAAAACTTGGATTTATTTGGTGGAAATTACAAAGATAAAATCAAAGCAAATTTGTAGATCAGGCTGTCAAATGTTCCAAAGGATATAGGGGTTTGGGTGGTGGGTTTGTTTCCTTTTTTGTTTTAAACCGTGTCATGGTTTAAGTACGTTTTAGAATCCCAGTATCAGATTCTCAGCAGTTACTTAACAAGTAAGGTGATGGTGATTCGTATGAATTGTAGCTGCATGCCTAGATATTTTACACAAAACGTGGCAAAGCTGTACCTCATACAGGCTGCTGGGTGCAGGTGGGTTGTATCAGTTTTGTTTGTCTAGGAATAAATTCTATCACTTTTATTTCCCATTTTCCTATTGGTTCCCCTGTCTGTGCATCAGCTCTTCCACTACTTGCTCTTCCTTGCATCTTCTTTGTCTTTTAAATAGCTTGACACTGAGCAGGCTTGCTCTGATCATTCTTGCTTATTCTGAATTCTGTTTCAGGCTCATCCTGCCTTTTTGATCATGTCATTCTTGTATTAATTTGATAACAGTTGTTTTAGCAACCTTGTTTGGTAACTCTCTGTTCCTGAACCTGGTGTTTTCAGACATGAAACATCTCTTTCTCATTCTCCTTTTCTATTTTATCTTTGTTATAAACTGCTTCATATCAAGTGATTGTCCAATCCATCTGTCCACTAGGCTCTTTTATAACCTCAGAGAGATTTGCACCCAGTTTAGCAATATGTTCCAGCCACTTCATTGTCTTGCTTTGAGAATTAATCTCTGTAAGCACTGCAACTTATCCTGTTATTTACTGCTTTTCTCTCTTGCTTATTATTTTTTTTTCTAGCATGTATCAAATTAAGAAATAAAAACCTAACAGTAGCCTTTCAGGAATTATAAATCCATACATATGTATGCAAAAAATATAGTTTCAGGAATGAGGAATCTTTTCTTGGGTGGTGATATATGTGATGGTTTATGCCAGAAACCTATATGAAAATATCTGTTCTGCTGCCTAAACTATTTCTATAGATGGTGACAGAGGAACAACTTTAAAAATGGAGATGGAGCCTTTGGAAAAAGTTGAAGTGATAGATACCAGGAGCTTGTTGATATTAGGAAATATTTCTTCACCAAAAGGCTGTCAAGCACTGCAACAGGCTGCCCAGGAAAGCGGTGGTGTCACTGTCCTTAAAGGCATTTAAAAGACGTGGATGTAGTGCTTAGGTACATGGTTTAGTGGTGGATTTGGCAGTGTTGGGTTAACATTTGGGCTCTATGATCTTAAAGGTTTTTTCCAACCTGAAAAACTTTATGATTTTATTTGCTATGATTAATTTGATATTTATCTACGTGGCTTTTATTTGATTTTCTTTCAGAGTTCCTGCATCATCTCCCTTTACTGGTGGGATAATTTGAAAAATAAATATGAGAAGTTTGAAACTATGTCCTGGAAGAACAGAAAAGGTTTTGGTCTGGCAGGGTACAGGGAGATTCAGACCATGATGTCACAGAAAGGGATCAATTAAAGGCTTTCAGGAATTCTTAGCCTTCTTTCTGTGCTTTGTCTCTAACAGTATTATGGATGATCGAAAAGCAAAATTGGCCAACATGGAGGTATTACTTAAAAGAAATAATACATGTTTTTCAGCTTGAAAAGCTATTCAATAAAAAAGAAACAGTATTTTAAGGCAATATTTTTTGCTGACTAATTTATGTTTCTTGTGTGCAAGTACTTTTATTTAACATGTTTGTTCTTTCAACAGGTGTTTAGGGAAAAGGTGAAATGTTGATGTGGTAGATAGGGAGATATTTGCTGGATAAAACAAGAATCCCACAGCCAGTGAGTGTGGAAAATGTTGAGCTTGATAGTTTGCTAGTGTGGGATGTGGGGAACTGTAATCCAGAGAGAGTGGGTGCATGTCTACCGCCTGTATTTGAATACATTAGATGCAATACTGAAAATCCATTTTTAGTTTTCCAGTAGGCATGTGGTTTCTGTCTCACTAAGTAAACCTTGTAATGTTCTTACAGGATCCTGTCATCTAAACAAAACCCCTAAAATATGTTTTCTCTATCTATGACAGGTGCGTTGTGATTTTTTTTTTTTTCCTGTCATTTTTTAGACCAGAATGTTCAATTTCTGTGATATGAAATAGGTAGTTAACTCTTTTGAGTTTGATCAGCATGCATGGTTGAATGTTAGTGATGAGGCGTCATTTATCAGATGTTGCCACATTGCTTCAGTTTATCTGGACACAGATTTTATTATAAAAATAGGTTAGGAAATGTTTTACAGATTTCCAATTCTAGTGTAATGGAAAACCTGCTGTTTCTAAGATCAGAAAACTGGTATAATTGTTTAGAACTTTATGCAGCTTTCCAGTGCCTTAGAAAAAAAGCAGCACATAAATCCTCTTAAAAAATATTCATGTATTCTGTGTAAACTCTACAACCAGTGTATCAGACTTTTGCCTCTGAATGAATTATTTTACGTGTTTATTTGCATTCGTAAAAATTGACAATTGACTGAAGTGTTACCATGGTGAAACAGGAATGAAACAAAGCAGATTAACATGGCAAAATAACAAATTTTTGTGATTTTTATTTCGTTTGACCCAGAATTACTATATTACCTGAAAGCTGCTTATGTGCTCTAAATAAATGTAAGATTTGAAAAACAGTGATTAGAAGCAGTTGGGAGTAGGTTTAATATTCTAGTACTATCTTTTTCTTTAGTTTAAGCCTTTAGTTTAAGTCTAATGCCATTAGATCGGCATTGTCCAGTTTAATCCCTGCTAAAATGGAGTTTTTCAGTTCTGTAAGAATTCTTTTTTTTTTTTTTTTCTGCTCATAAATGGCAGAAAATCTGACACAGTGTCTTTTGGAATTGCTTAAAGGAGAATAGTTGTCCTGTAGGTTTGATGTGGGGATGTGGGAAGCTCCTGGCATGTCTCTCAAATGGATTAATGGGGAAACCCAGAGCTGGGCAGCTCTGCTGTGGCCCATGGTTGGCATGGGAGGGCAGGCTTTGCTTCTTGATGAGCTATTTCCAGTACCAAAACCTCCATAGGACCTTCTTAGGGAACATGAATATCAGAAATTTGTTATTTTTTTCCATGTCTGGTCAATATGCCCCTTGGACATACTCTGAGCATTATCTTGGCAGGATCAGGTTCCAGGGCTCTCCAAGAGGGAAAACAGCAAAGCATGTGATCCATTTAAATTCCATTATGCTAGCAAAGTGAAGTTTAAGCATGATTTAAGTGGTATGTTGGCTTTCTGCATGCAAGTGAATTCCACCTCAAGGGCAGAGTCAGTGATGTTTCTGAGGGATCAGACTCATCTAGAAAGCCCCTGTGCTGTTTCTTGTGCTCCTTTTCAGTCAAAGCTCCTAATGCCCAGGGTGTACAGTAAAAAGAGAAGGTAGAATACACACCTGGAATTAAGTATACTCTGAGGTTAACTTTGCATTTCTGATTTAGTTTTTATACGAATTTTAGAAGTTCAGAATAATATAAGGATAAGGAGCTCTTTCTACTGCAAGATTTTATGTGAAATGATTTAGAGGATAGACCAAGCATCAGTATATCAATTTTTGTTGATTTATATACCCAAATTAAAAGGATATAATGAAAACTTGTATTTTTGCTGGAGTGATAAAATGTGAAAACTCTGTATCTCTTCATGGAACTCTCTGTTCCCACCTACAGCTATCTATCTGCTATGGCCTTCCACAAGCAGGATGAGAGTGTTATCAATTCTTTTGCTGTTTGTGTATGAGGAGGGTTGTGAAAATCCCACCTGTAACCTTTAATAGCAGAGCTTCGGAGAGTGGCTTATGAAAATTCTGCAAAATCTGAGGTGGACCTTCAGGAATTTCTTCCATGGTGCTGGCATGTCAGTAATTTTTTTTAGGTAGCACTGCCTTCCTGTTATTCTGAAACATTTGGTACATTGCTCCCAATACAGAGTTTACTTCTGTGCCCCCCATAAAGAAACTTTTCATTCAGTAATGTCTCTGTCAACCTAGGGTCAGCCTTAGTATTGACTAGTTTAAAATCAAAAGTAAAATGGACAAAATTCTGAGCATGTGGCCAAATAACTTTATGCCAGATTTGTTATTGCAAGATATTGCCTCAAACTGGTGAAAGGGTATCATCATTAACCCTGATAATGGTTGTCACCAACTGCAAAGATGTTGGCATGTTGTAATAAACTATCATTAGTTAATTATAACCACAAGGCATGAGCACATAGTTATACTGATTATTTATCAGAAGAGGTTGATGGCTTTAATAGGCCAATAATCTCATAATGAATGCAGTTTAATTATCTATACAGTGAGGCTGTGTAATTGTTATTTAAAGTGCAGTTTGACTTCTGAAGTTGGAAAGCCCCAGACAAAGCAGGATGAACATACTTCAGCCACTTTCTGAAATTGTGCTTCCCAACACAGTGCCTTTAGGCAGTGTATTAAGCTTCAGTTTAGTGAACCATGAGTCAAACATGCAGTAAAGGACAGGTTTTATGGCCTCTTTGGCTTTTGAAACACTTTTTTTGTACTGTGTATACGAATGTTGCTTGATTTACAGTATAATGTTTTATTATAAACAACACTCTTGGTAACTTTCTGCTTGTGAAATATTGCAGCTAGAGGTAATATTCATAGACACACATTTAAAAGCCCAAAAGTAAACCCAGTCTCACTTCATGTTCTACTTGGGGACTAGAACTGTCTATATGTTTCAGAAAGGTCATAGTAGAATGTCATGGGTTTATTATTATAAATTTATTTATACTAATAAATATTTTTTTATGAGTTTTAATTGATATGTTTCAATTGTCATACCAAGTACTAAAACTCCTTTTAAAAGTAGGTATTCTTCATGTTTACTAAGTTAAATTAGTTGCTTAAAAATATTTCAGAATAGTTTCTTTTTGGAATTGTTTTACACTACTTGGAGGTCAGCATCTACAGTGAGTGTCATATAAAAATCAAAATTTACCTATTCAGGGCATTTCTGTAAAGGTATTTAAGCTGCATAATTTCTGTATTGATGTTGTGATACACAAACACGTTATTCCCATAATGTGTGTAAAGAATTAGACTTCAGAATTCATTCCTGACACCTGCTTTTCTTTTTCATTGCTTCAGTATCTTTAAAACCTGGTTCCTTTACCTGTTTTCATTGGCCCATTCAAAAGAAAGTTTGAAGTTAAAATTGAGCATGGATCTTCAAATGGAAAGCAATCATCATACGGAAAGCAGAAAACACCCAAATCAGGTTTTAAAATGAGTATAACAAATGTAGTACCCTAGCTAATTAGAGAGTCATAATACTCAAAAAAGAAAAACAAACAAAAAAAAACCCAAAATGTTGGAATACATAAATGCTTCAATGCTTCAACCAAGAAATGGCCCTATATGGGTGCTTAGCTTCCTTGTACTCCAAACTTTCCTCAGGTTTGCTGATCCCATCTAATACTGGCACATACTCATAGCATATTTTGTTATTCCCCATTAAAGAATACAGACTTACAAATAAAAATATGAAAAGCATGGAGCGAGTAGGTGGAAATCCTTTGTTGTTGAGCCAAACTGAAAGATGGACATTCTGTAATTTTCTGACACAGTGGGAGATCTTCATAAGGGAGGAAAAAAAGTTCTTGAAGCGATGCTTCCCTTTATCAGTTTATGAGCCTTGAGTGTATTTTCCAGTTAAAACTTTTAAATTACTTTAATTACAGAAACTAAAAAGGGTTGCCACAGATATTATTCCCACACAAGTTAGAAGGTCATTAAAAGTTTGGGCTATCAAGCTAATTTGTGGACAATACTGTGCGTGAGGTGTTCTAACAGCTGTAATTACATTTTGAGATCTCCTTGCTGCTGTGGCATTTTCCTACTCCTTCACGCAGCCTCTGGCAGAGCACACTCTTCAAACTCTTTTGCAATATAAATAACAAGGGGTCATTATCGTAGCTTAATAATTTTGAGGGTGACATAAAACCACAGTTGTGTGGTTCTGTAATAAAACTATAACAGGTCAGGCTCTGGTTTGATTCACCTGAAATTTTGTGAGGGAAATCATCACAGGGAAATTTCCTGAGAAGCGATTTGCCATCTGTTTTGTCACATTACAGTATATTAGAAAATGCCAAGTGTGAGCTTTGGCCAAGCTTTGACTTTTTTCTCTTTTAGTTCAGGTTTATTAAATAATAAATATCTTGCTGAATCTCTATCACCACACATTTTTCAGAGTAAATGACAGAAAATTTTGAATAGAAAATCCTAACCTGTAGTGGAATTGGTAGTTTATAAACACCACAGAAGCATTATATTACCTCCACCTTCAGAAGGTCAAGCAGTTCCATGAGTGTAACTGCAGACACCTGATGGCAACTCTTACCTGTTTGTGGAGTTTGCAATGTCACGCAGTACACAGAACCTTCAAGTAAAATACTTTGGTGTACCTGAAGTTTGCTTGTACTAACTTAGGATGACTGTTTTTCAAACAGCTGGCAGTGCTGTTGAAATGTATTTACTTGGAATACTTCATTTAAAACTGCTGCTATGCATATGGGTGTTAACCAAGTTTTTGTGCATTACCTGTAGCCTGTGCTTTCCCTGAGGCAAATTCCACTCTTTCCCCTAGTTGCAGAACTGAGAACAACTTTACAGCTGCAAGATTGATAGCAGCAATTAGTCATTTATTAAAAATTAATTCAGCATGGGTTTTTTCAGCTCAGCTTGGTCATCGGAATATACTGCAGCTTGTGGGCAGAAGGAGCAAATCTGCAGATCAGTGTTATTTTTTTAATTCCAAATGGTGCTTGGTTTACGGTTGTAGATCTGTAGTACATGTTGACATCAAAACCCTGTTTTAATGGTGTTCACTAATATTCCTAATAAGCTTCTGCTTTTTTCACCACCTTTAAACAGAGCCTACTACATGCCTGGTCTCTGATGTGTTCAGAAGTTAAGCAGAGGAGATGGGGTCATGAGACTTGAATGAGGATGACGGAGGTTATTTCTCAGTTCTGGTATAAAGAGATTAAGTTTCTTCTCAATGTACTGTATATGTCCAAACCATCAAGATGAAATAGAAATACTGTTATGCGTTTGTCTGATGCCGTTAGGTAGTTGGAAGACCATTATCAGTGTGCATTGTCTAACAGCTGACCAAAACTTCTTTCTTAAATTCAGTATGATATCTCTGAGATTTTGGGGTTTTTTTTAGGGTGGTATAAATGGAATATCAAGCGTATTCTGCCAAAAAAGAACAGTTTTAGGGTGGGATTTTTTACAGGCATTAATTAAGGTATCATTGACAGGAGAATCTGAAATATCTCAATCTATACATTTCTGCAGTACTGTTGCAAAACAACCTGATTCAATATGAATACAGAAAATATCACATTTTAGGTTCAATCTCTGACTCTGTTGACATGCTGCTATTACAAATGTTATTTTCTTCTTGCCTAAAATTAGGCAGATTTGTCATCTTTGTCACCAAAATTCTTTCCTTTCAGGGAAAGTCTGTTGGTGATCAGGCTTTATAACGCATCAAAAAACAGGAAAAGACTAAATGAGTGACAATGGCTGCAAATTAACTGTGTTTGATTTGCTTCCAGGCAGAAACATGTGATCATGTTTTTATGAATACATTGTTTTCTAAACCGGATTTATAATACTCAATCTTTAATGTATGGTGAAAAAATTCTGTACTGGGATGTGAAAGTAGGTAACGTGTACACTGCTATGAATACATGTATTGTAAGTTTAGGACAGCTACACAGGCTCAGAATGTTCTGCTACTGATATAAGATACTGGAATTACAAATATCTTGTGCACAGGTGTTTATTTCATAGGTCACCTCATCAGGTCATTAAATTTATTTGTCTTCCCACTGCCTCCTTTTATGCTACTAGCAGGTCTGGATTCTCCTTATTTTTTTCTGAAATTCCTAGGTTTATCAGTTCAGTTAGAAGATATGATTGCAATAGCCACTGAATTTATTTTGATGTAATTTACAACACTTATTGTCAAGAAAGCAGTCAGGAGGCTTTCAGCTAAACTTTATTTCACAGGGTTCTGAAGGTTTTTTCTAAATATAGTTATAAAATATACTTTTGTGAAACACGTTTGTGATGGGTTCAGCAGTAGCAGCCATTTTTCTCCTTCTTGGTAGCTGGTGCAGCACTGTGTTTTTGACTTTCAGCCTGGGAACAGTGCTGATAACACCAATGTTTTTAGCAATGGCTTAGTGATGTTTGGTCTGGCCAAGGACTTTTGGAGCCTCATGTTCTGCCAGGGAGGAGAGGAAGCCGGGGGGAAGCAGAGACAGGGCACCTGACCCAAACTGGCCAAGGAGGTATTCCATACCACAGCACGTCATGCTCAGGATGCAGAAACGGAGAGCAGAGACCCGGAAGGGTGGTGGGGGGTGCATGGCTTGGTCAGGCTGGGTATTCATGGTGAGCTGTTGTATTCT
>JAOEHX010001174.1:0-15744 GCA_025448015.1 Bolborhynchus lineola
CCAGTGCCTCACCACCCTTACAGTAAAGAACTTCTTCCTTATATCCAATCTAAACTTCCCCTGTTTAAATTTTAACCCATTACCCTGTGTCCTGTCACTACAGTCCCTAAATTCTTCTCAATTTGCAGCAAACAATAAACAACTTGTTTTAACAAAGGATTTTCTTCAGTAACTGTTTGCAAAGGATTTTCACTTCCTAATACATTCTTACTTGTGATTGATCACTCGTGAAAGACTCAGTTTTTCATATAGTTCAGCCAGACAACAAAGATTGACAAGCCTGATATCTGCTCCACCAGCAGTGCAAGTCTCAGTTGCCCAAGAGCAAGAAACACATGAGCATAAGCCCATCAGATTCAACTAATAACTCTTTAGTCTTCAGACAGGAGGGCAGACACTTCCAGCTGCTACTCTGCCTCGAGGAATTAGGCTGAACTATTTGTGGGGTGGGTGGGGAAGGGCTTTGCAGGTCTCAATCAGGTCTGGAGCAACAGTCCCAGCAAGTTCAATTAGTCACTCACCTCCCTTGTGTAAGATAGAGAGCTAACCTTTTCTTCTATTTACATTTCAGTAATTGAAGTATCTAAGCCTATCTAACAAGTTTGAACATTTCAAACTAAAGCTAAGCTCATGCACTTCCCAACTGAGCTATCGGGCGTATCAGCAATGGGAGTGCCTGTCAGGAGCTGATTTACCAGCTGCTCTGAACCCTTCCAGGAATGGTCAACTTCTTCAGGACAGACTTCCAGCAGTAAAGGAGGTGTGTTAAAACAGAACTACAGGCTATCTGGAGGCTCTCCACTCTCTTCTACACCACAAGAAAATCTCCTCTTGTTTTGAATCTCCTCTCAGATGGTATTTCTGTGATGAAGAACGTTAAACCATAAATCAGGGTTTACCTGGATGTACCATCATAAAAGTTGCACATGTTACACAGGAGTGAGAGATCACAGCCCCTGAACTTCAGATCTATCCCTGAACCTCATCTGTATCTCCACCTCATAAGGATGTAGATCCCAACTTTGCATCAGACCAGGGACAGAAGATGTTTCATTCCTACTATGCCAGAGGATTTATATGTAGGAGTAATACTTTGAAGTCATGTACCTCTAACACTGTAAGCACCTGCTGAGGAACCCTTGTATTAAAATCCAGAAGAGCAGTACATACCTGGAGGCAGATTGAAAACCATTCCTAGACACCTGGGCTTTGCAAATTTGATTCCCACAACTGATAAAATATAAACAAAAAGTGGCTTGACTTTCAAAAGAGGAAAGACACAGCACTTTCCCAATGACAGATCAGGCATCCTCAGTTTCTGTGGGTGGGGCAGCAGAGCTGAAACAAGTCATGCAGAGTGGGGCTTTATTTTCTAGAGCTATTTGTGTCAGGCTAAAACATGCCCCAATACTTATGTCATCTCAAATATAGAAAGACTTTGTTTGATGTTAATCAAGCAATATAATTAGCAGATTGAGCATTAGACAAATTTCAAGTAGTAATTGCCACCTGCCTTCCTTCAGCTGGGCCTTTAAACGTTCCAAGGGATGAAAGCTAGTGGCTAAGGGAAGAAAACTGAGAAATTCAGAGCACTGTTGGAGGGTTTTATCAAGAAGTCTTCCTCAAGCCCTCTAAGGCCCCAATGTTCTTGTTTCCATAAACTAAACTAGTAGTCTGGCAGCCATTTCTCTCAATCTCTTGCTTGAAATGGAAGAATTAGAAAAAAATGAAAAATATTTTTTTTTTCTTTTCAAAACTGATCCATTGCTGTGATTTGGAGTGATTTCTTTGAGACAGTTTAGCAGCTTTTATAAAAATCCAATTCACTTGTGTTCATGCCATACTCACCATCGGCAATCTGCATCCAGGAATGCTGGGGAAGTCGTGGTGCTCCATGTGGTAGCCTACATTAAAGGTGAGCCAGTTCAGAGGTCCATAATAAGAGTATGTCTCATACCCTTTTAAGAACATGTAGTGTTCAGCTATGAAGTGTCCAGAAATGGGATGTAAACCCATGCAAAGAATTGAACCTGCTATTAAATAAATAATAGGTTTGAGCCCCCAAAGGTAATAAATTATAAGGTCTATGGAAAACTGAGCAAGAGCATTATAAATTTCCATCTGTGTAATTGCTTTGGGGTTCACATACAGTGGTCTCAGACTGTAGAACAGAGGCTGGAAGAAAAGCCAGAGCAGTTTCCGAAGCGGCGTACAGAAAAACCAGCCTTCAAAGTCTGTGGGAATGTCCACATCCAGGCTGTCCCCACCAAGATACCGATGATGGTCAATGTGGTATTTCTTGAAGGAAGCAGAATAAGGTATGCCAATAGGCAAGTTGGCAAAGACTGCAAACCATCTGTTCCATTTGGTCTGCTTATTTCCAAAGGCAACATTGTGTGAAATATCATGAATGGCAAGGGTCAGTGAGTGGTTGATGCATCCCCCAAAAGCATAAGCCCAGAAGAAAATCCATTTCCAAGATGAGTCTTTTACCAGGTAGCATGCTAGAAACTGCAGGAAAACCATTCCAGATACAATCCACTTTAAATGTGGATCTGGTCCCATCAGAGTCTTGATTTCTGGATACTTTGCTAAAGGAAAATATGAAGAGAAATATCTCATTAGATCACAGTCAAGTATATATAGTCACCACTGGGCTCTCTAATTTTGTCACCCTATGTTTGAGGCCCTAGTTTTATCAAATGGCTATTTCAAAGTGGAGTTGCTGCTACAGTGGATATTTTACTAATGCATGGCCTCCATTCCCACTTCCAGCATCATGTCCAGTTGTGGTTGATATCGTTGAATATAAACATATAGTCACATAAAAAAACCTACCTTGATGGTCAATATGTGCCTTCACAAAGGTGAGTATTATTATGTCAAACCCATCAAGTTTAAGCTCTAAGAGACACCTTCTGTAAGTTTTCTGTTTCCTTCTATATTTTGCCCAGCCCAGATGCTATTTTCCACAAAGGGACACAGCTGCTCTCTTTGTAGCCCTTCTCATACTGTTGCTTCAGATGTACAGAAGAGGAAATAAGGCTGAGCAACAGGCTTGTCAGGTTTTGCTCTGTGGTTAGATGACAAACGTAGCATTAAAAAAAAAAAAAAAAACTAAGTATTTGAGTGTTCCCCAGTGCTTACAGTATGTACAATTCTTACACATGGTAACATCACAAGAAAGTCAGTAAAATTATTAGGAATTTGTAAGACAGAACATTTTTCTCTGTTCCCATTCATTAGCTTGTTCCCAAGTCACATATCAAAACCAGGCATGAAAGTCACATACAGTGCAACAGCTCCATGCAGCTTTGCAAACACTGCAACAGCATCAGGGAGACACGGCTTGGCTTGACTTGTGTCAGGCCAAGAACATGTTACTGATCTGTGGTTCTACTGGCTATTTGTTTAGCCTTTTAAGAAAAAGACAATACTTAGAAGTGCCGTTTATCCTCCAGGTGCTCTTCATTGCTCTTCTTTACAAACCCATACTTCTCACTTCAACTATTAACTTACACATGAATTTTTCCACTGTTTTATGGCCTTTAGCCATCTATTGGCCTCCCTCCTTTAACTCACACTCTGCATTTCTCAATAATTGCAATTTACACAGATAAGACTGTAGGAAAAGTCACTCATTCTGAACCCTGAGGTTACACAGTGTGTCCCTGTAAATTTGAAGGGCCAATTATATAACTAGAAAATGTTTATGAATTTTACGATAGAGAATATCATCTGACTGTAACAGTATGGTATCAATGCAATAAAATTGGATTATTATGATTTTCATCTATGCAGCTGTATATGCTACAAACACTGGAGACAGTACACGTAACTTCATGTGACCTTGCAGGCAGTGGCAGGTACTGAGTGCTGGACCCAGAGAAGGTTGTTTATAGAAGTGAACCCTGACAAGTCTGCAAGTGCTTCATCAGAGAGATGAAGTACCACTTAAGGAAGCAAGTTGATGTGGTCATGTTCTGCTCATGCTTCCAACAAATTTTGAGCCTTCTGGCCTACTTCAGCCCAGCTTGACAAAGGTTAGACGGAATAAAGATGACACAAATGCTGTGAAAGATGGAAAAAGACATATTCTTGATTTTTCCTCTTGTGAGGATAAGGAGCAAAAAACACCATGAGGAGTATTCAAGTTAGAGAGAGATTTTCCTAAGTGGTGGGAAAGCTTTTAATAAAAATCTCTGAAAAGCCCATGGTTTTTATTTTCCTGTTTTGGTTTGCCCTTGGTTTTGAAGTTTTTGAAACTATGGTTTTCACACTAACAATACTAACATACTAGAAGTTGTTCTCTGGTACTTGCACGGGTACCAAAATTTTACACAAAGTGCTGGTATATCCACTCCAGAGAATAACTTGATATAATGACCTGGCCAGAAAATCTGTTACAGAAATGGAATGGAATTTAATGTAGCTTAATGTCCTGCTTAGGGGCATCTGTCCAAAACCCAGAAAACCCTTTAATAAATCAAACCGCCACAAATTTTCAGTTGTGCAGTTGGTGGAGATAAGTTACAGCAGTCACCAGAAGGGATGAAGAAAGGTAAACCAACCAAATCTGTTCCTCAGCCTGGTCAAATTGAGTCCACTTTCACCAAGCAAAAAAAATATATACAGTTTTAATGGGATAAAGAAATGACTAAGAGATGCTTTATATTGTAGTTTGAGAAAAAAATAAGTTTTCAATCTATTTCTCTCTGTGGCAGCTAACAAGGACTGCAGACTAAATTCAGAGTTTTCAGAGTAGTAACTGCCAAACAACAGCAACAGTATCTGTAAGCAGCAGTGCAGGTAGGCTGCATTTATCACAGGTGACAGCCATTAAGTAACTTGACAGGGTTTAATATTAAATTCAACACATTATCAACTCCTCTCCAGCAGCAAATTTTTGCATACTGGTTAAACCAGAAGACTGTGTCTGTTTATCATTAATACTGATAAATCCTTCCTGCTTCCGTGGCATGGGGGAACCTCAGGGAGCTAGGAGAGCAAGGGCTGCTTGGCTCACAGGAGGCTAAAAGTCCCACGGGTAGAGTAGCCTGCTAGTAGATAGACCTTTTGGTTCAGGAGCACTTCACCTGCAAAATGTTGAATGCTGACCCTTTCAAAGCTTGAGGCCGCATACTCTTCAGCAAGACACATTTAATGTCAGATTAAGTGATCCTGATGACAGTGGTTTATATATAACATGCTGACACAAGAATGTGACAACATCAATATGTATCTAATTTTTTCCTCATGATCATGCCTTGCAGTTAGCTGAAGCAGTGCTAGTAAAACAAGATAGAGCGCTTGCAGTTGAAGAACCCGGATAAGCCTGTAAGGCTGCTGAGATAAGTGTCTGTAGGTGCTGCTCAAACCAGGCACCAGCCATCTGCACATCCCAAAAATAACAGAGAAGAGACAGGGCTACTGTGCAGTGCTGAACCAGGAGCCATAAAGGACTATCAGACCTGTGGCAGTTACACATTAAAGACCACCTTCGTTTCCTACACATTGCACTTAGAACTAAACAGACACCTACTCTTGAAACGTCTAAAGTTTCACGCTGCATATGAGCAGAGATTTTCATCATGCTGCTCTTTCCTGAATTGCTTCCATGTTGGTCTTCCTCAGCACTTTTACTTTACAAAAATCATCAACTATATGGCCAGAGTCCACTGTTTCCCAACAAGCACTGGGTCAGGGCTAACACATGATGATGGACATAAAATGTAAACTATAGTGAGCTCTTCATTACATGTAATTATGGCATGAAATGGCATGGGAATAGGAGGTAGGGGGAAATGGAACCAGAACAGCTCCAGCTACTCTGTTGGCTCCACAGCACATTTTCCAGCCTGCAGCTTATTGAGAAAGTCTGTTAGCTCCATGCGGCAGATAGCTTATCCACATGTGCTGCCTCTAGTTGTCCAGACTGAGCTGTCATGCCATTGAGAGGATGTGGATACTAGTGCAGATGTACAGCAGTGCAGAAGCATGACTTTTCTGTCTCCAAGGTCAGCACACTGCAAAAGCAGCACAAGTACTTTAGTATAGTGGGTAGATGTACTTAATAATTCTGCCCAGCCATCTCCATGATCTCTATACCATATCCTTAGAGCAACTGCAATCTGTACCGTGACAATGAAAGACAGCATTTCGCATTTGTAAAACAGTGTGGATGAAAGAACAGCAGTCAAGAGACAAATGCTGCAAGTATATTTTCAGAATCTCTCACGATTCTGAAATAACTAATTTACTGAATTAACATTTCACATAGATCACTCCACAGTTGTGTGTAAGCGTCAGTCACCTTTCTAGAGGTATGCCTCCATCTGAAACACTGCTGACAGATTACTCTGACTACATATTTTTTACCTGGATAGTCCTCTCTGGAGATCCAGGAGCACTCACCATAGCCTTACACTGATCCTCAGCTAGGACTGGAGTAATGGTTCCTCAAGAACCCATGAGTTGCTAGGTCCTGGTGCTTCTCCTCCTCAGAAGACAGCAAATATCTTGTTCTGAACCCTCACTCACCCTCTATTCCTATTGACGTGTTCCTAGAATGACTCAGGAGAGACCTAGTTAGGCCTCAGCGATGGCACTAGACACAATTTCTCGTTGATGTGACACCACATATTTAGCTCTCACATTTTGACATACATTGGGTTTAGATGTGGACAAGAGCAGGGGCTGTCCACAAACACAGGGGTAATGGAGGTTTTAAAGGAGCCACAGCCCTGCCCACATCCATGAGAAGCTAGTAGTAAAAGTGAAGTTTAATTTCCTCATTTTCCTTTATTTTGACACAAGTGCAGTATACAGGTATTGTCTAAGTGTAGATAGTACTCAGTATAAGAATTTTAGAAGGCCTGTTAAAAAGAAAGGGGTGGGGACTTTTGTGATGCTGCTGCCCTGGACCATGTTCTGTCAACTCTAAGTCCCTGCCAGAACAAATAAGAGACACCAGGCACAAGACATTAGCTTTACTGTGTCATGCCCTATGCTGGAGTTGGTATTTGTACCAAAATAAACAAAACAAAAGAAGACAGTTTGCTGACATGACAGTGTTTTTGTGTTTTAGCAGCTCAACTCATAAAAATGTTTATAAATAGCACAGGACACCTGAGTCCTCAGCAGAGGAAAGATATGGACCTGTTGGAGTGGGTCCAGAGAAGGGCCACAAAAATGATCAGAGGGGTGGAGCACCTCTCCTATAGAGACAAGCTGAGCTAGTGTTATTCAGCCTGGGTAAAAGAAAGCTCCAGAGCCACCTTGCTGCAGCCTTTCAATATACTTAAAAGGAGCTTGTAAGAAAGATGGGGACAAATTTTTAGAAGGTCCTCTATCAATATGACAAGGGTTAATGGTTTAAAACTAAAAGAGGGTAGATTTAGACTAGGTATAAGGAAGAAAGATTTTTATGAGGGTCATGAAACACTGGGACAGGTTGCCCAGAGAGGTGGTTGATGCCCCATCACTGGAAATATCCAAGGTGAGGTTTGACAGGTCTCTTAGCTCTGATCTAGTTAAAAATGTCCCTGCTTACTTCAGGGAGGATTGGACTAGATGACACTTAAAGGTCCCTTTCAACCCAAAATATTCTATGATTAATTCAAACCATATGTAAGTCAGGACACAGGTTGGACACACACAAAGGACGATGTTCACGGCAAAAGATTCCAGCTTTGCACAATTTCCTGCCCTCACCATTATGCGAGCTATTAAGAAACCTTTTGGACCTAATTAACCATACTGAAGTTTGATATATCCACTGTGAAAGGACGAGGGTCTTAATTTTGTACTTGCCACCTGCAAGCTCCTAAATCACTTTGTGCTAGCTGGTCCAAGGGAGCTGGGTCACACAGAAGTGGCCACCAGAGGCAATGCACTGCAATGGTGCCACATGGCTGGTGACAACAGAGATGGATGGTGTCAGCACATCACTATGACAGCAGCTATGACCTGTTTGTTTACACTTGTTTATTAGTTGGTTCAGAGCAAAGAGATGTAGAAATGCTGGAAACAGGGCTTCCAGCTCCCTCTGAAACAAAAAACCTGCAGCATGGTGTAAGCTGAAGCCCTCAACTACATCTGATACATTTTCAGTGGAAGACCACAAGTGCCTAAAACAGTGATTTTCTGCTCATGTGATTTATTTTAGAGGTGATCGCCACAGGAAATTGGCATAAGCAATAAGATAGCAGCTATTCTGAATGTGCTCATCAGAAAACCTGCACACCGACGGCAGCACTGTGCCCACTTACTGCAACAAAAAGGGGAAACAAGCTCAGAGTTTCTTCACCAGAAGCACAGATATCTTGCCCATTTTGGTATGTTCAGCTTATCAGAATTTTCATAAATGTAAAGTTTAAATATGCAACAGAAGAGTCAGCTGGTAGAAGCAGCAGACTAATCTCTAGATAAGGGAACAGAGCTGGGAGCTATTATATTCAAAACAACTAAATGCTAAAACAAAATTTATTTGGTCTTTTTCAGTTTTTCTACCTCCTCTCCCTGTAGGCTAACATTTCAGATTTTCTACAGGATAAAGCTCATACAAAACATTTGCACCATTTCCACTCTAAAATAACTTGACAAAAAAGCAATTATATAATTAATAATTATTCTTGGATGTTCTTTGCACAACACTGATTCAGCTGCAAACAGCGCTTCCCTAAGGATCCTGTGAGGCAAGACATTTTCTGACACTAATTTTAAGAAGCTAGATCAAACCCATAGCATAAATGGGAGCTAATTCTTTCCATTGCTTGTATTTGGAAAACTGTTTGCAGGTGAAATTACCGTTCATTGTGAGCTTATTGTATTACCAGCATCTAAGCAATGATTTTTTTCATCTTCTCTCAATACCAATAAAACCCCAACAGTTCCTGCTGCAAGTCCATAGTTCTCTGTGTCAATCCAATGGACCCTTACTGCCAGTAGAAGCAGAAATTCTACTTCTACTGCTACTTATTTCTACACTAGAAGTAGTTATCCTGCCTATATAATACTCATTGTTATACATCCCTCTAATAGCATTTGTATAACTATCCAGCAAGGCTAAGCAGATCCTGATGAAAAAACTTTCTTCCATCAGGTTAGCTTTACCAGGTTTTTCCCTAACACAGCTAACTGCAGTGTTGCACAAATCTCAGCCCTGACACAAGACAGTAATAGGCTTTTCACAAACAACAGGGTGAGAGAACAGCAACAAAACAATTCCATTTCATAAACTGAAAAGCGTGAATAACGTGTTCAGGAACATGAATAATGTGATCAGAGGAGAAGTGCCAGCTTGGCAAGAGATCTCCACTGTAACTTAGGAGCAGCTGGCATCCAGACAGTACCAAGCACAAGCTACATTTTAACACCTAGATTCTAAGAGGAAGATACTACAAAGACATAAGAGAGAAAGTATCACCTCTCCTTTTCACAAAATATTGATCTGTTTGCTGATATAATTATTGCCATTGGGAATCACATCCCTAATAGATTCACCTAGTGCACAATGTCCTGCCATAAGCTAGCTGCCAGCCAGCCCAGTTGGCATACACAGCTCTTAGATCTGCAGCCCAAGTGGAATAGGTTTTCCAGAGAAGATGTGGATGTCCCATTCCTGGAAGTGTTCAAAGCTAGGTTGGACAGGGTTTTTAGCAACCTGAGCTAGTAAAAGTGTTCCTAGCCATGCTAAGAGAACTGGATTCACAGAGTCATCATTCAGACATATTGTCACCAACTACAAAACTCTTACAGACACCTGGGCTACTAACTCTCAAGCCAGGACATACAACTTCATGATGGACAATTATTATCTCTCAGTTGCTCTGTAGAAACATTCAACTTTGCTCAAGGAAATATCACTTATGTAGAAAGAAACTGCCTAATGTGTTTGCCCATATTCCTTTTCTAATGGATAGCTTCAATCTGCATTTAAATCAAGTAGCCATGCCTGAGAAAGAACATTTCAAAAAGCTGCAGCCTAAACAGAAAACAAGTTTCAGTGCCTAGCAACTAAATCATTAACCTATTGGGAGGGAATTACTTCCTTTACCAGCATGGAATGCTGTCCCCAAAGCATTGCTATATACAGAAACATACATAGCACATGGACAATTGCAGATATTTGTTCATATGTACATAGGATTCTTACAGTGCACTCCAGCTCAAAGATGCTAAACACTTTGGCAAATTCAAACTCTAAATTCCATGGGTTTGCTGACCCTCAGGCTTTGGATAATGCAATGATGATCATTATACTAATTTTATATGGGATATAATGACCATTTTGATATGGGATATCATGACCATTTTGATAACTTTCAGTAACAACTTGGTTTTCATGGCACTAGTTTCATGACCCATTCTGCCTCATTAGAGGCAGATACAGATTGTCCTGCTCACATCTTCCATGTCTCTTTCCATGTTTTATTTCTTTGTGCCTTTCCTTCTGCTCCCACAGCTGGGATGGGGGCTGTGAGGAAGGAGATGGAACTTGGTTCTGGTTGCTTGTTCTGAACCCAAAGAGAGTGAGGGCAAAACCTCTGCCTGTATGTAGTTGAAAGATATTAAAAAGAATCTGCTGCAATAAGGGTAAAGGAGTCTAACCGCTCCAGCACTTCTTTACAATGCAAGTTCATCATGGTTTTCAGTCCCCACTCTATAGCAAGATCAGAAAAGCAAAAGATTAGCAAGGAGAGAGACAACCATACACATCCATACCCGTAGCTCACTGAAACATAGTGCCCTTGACTGGAAGGATGAGTAGCATGATGCCGAGTAGCATGATGCCAAGGAGTATCATTTTATGTAATTACATCATTTGACTTTCTATCATAGTAAAATAACTATTATTTTCCTGGATGTAACTCAAACCTGGACCAGAAGATTCCACCACCATGCCAGAAATATTTTTTGTAATTTGAATTAATCCTCGGTTAATCTATTAGATTGTGGGGGAGTTAAAAAACCACCCATAATTATCATAGATCCTGTGCAGCACCTCAGTCACAAGCTCCAGTGCCTTCCTTTATAAAAGGTCTTTTAAGAGTTTATCCTACTCATTAGAGGAAAGACAAAACCCAAGCAAACAACCCAAATAAAAACAGAAGAAAAATAAATATTTATTAATAAATTGTCAAAAACGAATTTTCAGGAGATACGTAACAATGCTCTGCAACAATTCTGAATTAATAGTTATTCTCAAAAATGATCTTCAGAAAAACCTAAACCCTCAACCCCACAGTGAAAACCTCCCAACCCAACGTCTTCATGCACACAGTTAATCCCTGTGTGTACAACGTGGAAATACAAGTACCTCAGCCCTGTCGTGCAGCGGGGACTTCCTCTCGCAAACATTCACCCACGTCCTCAGTTGTTGTATTGCCCTACCAAGAGGCCGGGTAGCCCTGCCTGTGGCGTGCCCCAGCCGCTCCTCTCGCCGATCCGACAGCTGGGCCGGCAGCCCAGGGGGAGGTGCAGAGAGGGTGGTCGCAGTAGAGGCCGCAGGTGTGGTGGGTAGCCCCGCAATGTCACCCCGCCGTGAGCCAGCCGGGTGCAGCAGGACGCCGTCCAGCCGCCGATGCCCTCGCTGTGCCGCTCCGCTGCCTCCGTAAGGCGAGGCAGCGCCGGGAAAGCTAGGAAGAGCAGCATCCCGGGGGAAAGTACCCCTCCGAGCCCACCGAGCTGCAGCATCCTCCCTCTCAATAGCTTAGCAAGTTCCCCGAGCCGCCCTCAGCACCGACCTCGAAGAACCCGTGCTGGACCCCCAGCTCCGCCCGCGCCTCCCCATCCAGGGCTGCAATCCAGCCCGGCAGCCAGCTGCGACGGCCTTCGCTTCCGATCCCCTCGACGTACCCAAGATCTCCTTCCTGCGCTGCGTGTGGGGCTGCTCTGTGTAGACCCACTCAAAGTCCTCGCGGGTGACACGGTTCCCCATAGTTTCCGCTGCGCTCCGCGCGGCTCCGCGCTGCTCTTATAGCTCCGCGACCAGAGGAGGAGTGGTTCCACCCGCCGGCTGCCTCCGCCCCGCCGGCTGCCTCTCGCCTCCGGCGGGCACAGGCACTGCGCCTCGACGGGGCAACCGCGGGGGCAGGTGCGCGGTTGCGCTCAGCTGTGCGAGGATCGGGACTGCCTCAGAACTGGCACTGGGGGCAGAGGACAGTCAACCGAGATTCTTCGTGCCGTGGGGGCTCCGAAGGCAGCCGAGCGAAGAGTGCAGGGCAGGCAACAGGTGCTGCTGCCAACACCGTGGTGCCCACTGGAGCTCAACATGGCCCCCGCAGCCTTCCCCTCCCGGGGGAGCCTCAGAGAGCTGGGCATCACCACCAGTGCAGGCTGGTCCCCAGCCACTTTTAGACAAGGCTTTTGGAAAACAAGGGTAGTCCAAATGCCATAAATCCAATGCCACAGCCATAAGCAGAACATGACTTAGGGCAAAGACCAGTCATGTCAGCTCCTCCTAGGGGTGGAAGACCTGGGACGGTGCAAAAATGACCAACGCCTGATACACATTTCCTTGGCCCTCTGACAAATCCTGTGTGAGCTGTTCCAGTAGCATCCAGCCCTTGGCTGGGTCACTCTTTACTCCTGGGAGTCTGTGGCCCATTTCCCAGGTCCAACACCATTGTGGCTGAAGAAGCAGGAAATAACTTGGTAACAAAGCCAGGCAGAGGACTTGCTAACCTTAAAAACTAAGGTAAGCTTTCTAACCCCTTTAGCCTCTCTGATTCACAGTCAGAAGAGTTATATGGTGATGTTTCTCCACACACCCAACCCAAAATTAAAGTGTTGCTCTTGTTCCCACTATGCTCTTTTGCAAGCCCATACCTGACCCACTGTCCATCTTCAGTGTTTGCTATCCCTAATCATTATTTCTTCTGCCGACAGTATCCCGTCTAGGTCAGCTCCATGTTCTGAAGACAACTTTGTTTCATTCTGTTTCGTTGTAAATCTCTTCAGCCCCCCTCCCTACTCTCTTACCCGTAGCAATGCCTATCGCACCTGGAAGTAAAAAGGGACAAAAATGTGGCCTTGCAAATGTGAAATGTAAATATTTTTCAGCAGTAGCTTTTTTTCCTGCAAACACTGGCAATACTATCACCTCTTACTTTAGCCTAGTTTAGATATTTATGTCTTGGTAGCACAGTCACATGAAATGATATAGGTTAAAAACCACTAATCAAAAACCAGCCCTCAAGCCCCAAACCCTGCCTCTTGACTGCTAGAAAATTTTTGGAGGCTTCTTTCATTTTATTTAATTTTTTTTCCCTGAAGTGGTCTTAATGTAAACCCCTGAACGCTTAAAGGTCCAAAACAAGTTCAGTAGAAGGAGTATGGGGTAAATGTAAGCAGCTTTACCCAGAGCATGAGTTTAACCACTTTTTGTTTAAAGGTCAGCTCTCCGTAAGTACAATGGTTTCTTCAGCTCTGCTCCAGCATGAAGTCAATGTTCTCCCATAAAGTTGCAGGGCCCAATCCAGTTAATGGACTGTTAACCCAAGCTGAGGTTATTACATGTCTCTATAAGGAATGAATTAGGGTATCTCAGCCTAAACCTTTAATTGGCCCAAATGTTGTGAGCTATTGACAGTATCGGAGGAGAAGCCAATGACAACATGAATGTGATGACATCTTTCTGTCACTTCCTGCTCAGGAGTGCCCAAGGTGACTAAAAAACCAAATTAGTGGGGCAGTCAATCCAGTTGCAAAGAAAACAAATATGACTTCATCCCCAGAAGTTTATCCAATAGGCTAGTGCTATTGCATATGGTAAGTTATGCATGGAAAGTTAAATATCTCCTTTGCAGGCAATGGCATTGTCTTCATGTAGCTTATTACTATGGCCTCAGCCCAACCACATCAGAAGAAGAGAAAGCTTTTCTGTCTCCAGCGAGTTGCCGTCTCTTTTGGAGAAGAGAATTTCATGCTTTATTTTTCTATAATAAGACAAACAAATTATACTTATTTCAGAGTCATTGTGAATGTCAGACAAATGAGAAATGCTGGCTGTAGACCAGTTTCTAGGGTTGGAAAAACTATCATTCAGCTCTGACTGTTTAGCATCCTTAGTTTTATAGCACCCTAGTAAAGTGCAAACAGGCTTACAACCGTTCACAAAGGAAAAGGAAGGGGTATTTTAATGTCACCTGGCAATAATTGCCCTTTTAATGAATGCTGACTGTGAACTCTACAGGTTTATACACTTGCTACACTTTATGGCCATTCAAATGTGCTTCATACAGTCAGGTTCTCCCAGCTGTAGCCTTCCTTTCTTCAGCAATTTCCTATTCTTGTTTAGTATTTCTGTCTGTTTGGGAAGCATAAATGAGAGAAATTCCTAGCACACTTAACAAAGGAGCACAGCTGCTGACACTATGTTGGGTACAGTCAAATATCTCATTTACCTTGCTTCAAGTACACATCACACTCACCTCCAGCATCCCAGCTGGCAATTTCCAGGGTAAAAGAAGACAAAAATCCTTTGCTGCACTGAGAACATGACCTGCAACATGCAGCTCTGAAACAAAACTCCTGGTCCTCTCTTTCACATGGCCAGGCAAACTGAAGCTTCCCCACCCAAAAGTGGCTTTCCATCAGCTGGCTGCCAGCAGGAATGTATTTCTGTAAGCACCCCAGCAACTTCCTCCTTTCAATTTCTAAAAGAACAGGTGATGCAGTAAATACAGTAGGAACACCTGCACATTTCCCAGCTGCTACTGCCAGTCCAAAAAGCAGGCTTGGCGTTTGAGGCATCTTAATTCTGTCCTGGTGTGCAGGCCTTAACTCCTCTTCTTCTGGTTGCCAGAGATTAAGTTCTGTTAAAGCTGATGCTCTGGAAGTAAAACAAAGTTGTCTGGCAATTTTGTCTCTGAATAAGTATTTCCTCCTCTAAAATAAAGAGCTCCATGTCTGATGATGAGCTTGTGCTTTCAGTTCCTACATTACTTAACTTCTTCTCTGGCTGTATAAATTACACCTGCCTTCATAATTGATTATCTGAAGAAAACATAGCTGTATGTTCACATGTTTAGAAAACATCCTGCAGACATTTCAAATTGGTGTCATGCTCTGTGTTGGTGCAACTAGCAACAATGTTTACAGTGTGATGTAGTCTGCTGCACAAATTCAATTTTTCATAAGCAGTGGAAATTGTCAGCTAGCCACATCATCAACGCACACCCCCACCAGATTTCACTCAGGCAAAATAATTTGCCAACTAGTCATATCTTCTGATTCCCCTTGTACCTGCGCTGGCTCTTCCCTGGCCCGTTCTGCCTTTCTCTTTCCTCTGTGATAACGCAACATCAGAACAAAGGTGTTGGCGCAATAGAATCTTAGGGGGAGGAAGGCGTATTCCTGTTGCCAGTGTAAGTTGTTCGACACATTTAGCTCTGTTACATGTAACCCGTCCGTTAGCGACACGGACCTTTCATGCCGGTCCTCAAAAAGCCACATTTGCCCCGCACTCAATGAATCCTGCAGGATGCGCGCTGGTTCGCGGCGTCTCTGCCCGGGAGCTCCCAGATTGAAATGCGAGGTTCCAAGGCAGATCCAGCTGCCGGCGCCACCAGCTCGCCCCTGCCGTCCCTCGCTGTCACCCGGCCCAGCACTGCGGCGCGCACAGCGCTCGCACTCAGCACGGCCCGGTCCCGCGCCCAGAGACACCCTCCCTCGGCCGGGACCGCAGCTAACGCGGAGCGGCCAACGCCCCGCCCAACCGCGACAGCGAGCGCAGGCCTC
>JAOEHX010001174.1:31048-46045 GCA_025448015.1 Bolborhynchus lineola
GCAGTTGTGTGTTGGGTTTGGGTTTTTTTTTTGGTTTTTTTCCAATGAGTTCCTAGTGTCATAGGGTGGTTTGGATACTAAAGAGCTGCTGAAGTCTGCTGCAACTTTAGAAAAAGTATTTCACTTCTAGTGTGAATCAGGTCTTCTGTCTTGAAGGATGTTAGCCTGGCATAACACTTTAAGGTAACTAGTATGTTGTTTTAGTTTAAATTAGTTTTTAAAACTGCTGTTATGTCCTGCCATAGAGATACAGTTTTTTGGTATTGGAAAATTTGTTTCTTGTTTTCACATAATTATCAATATATAAAGCTGTATATTCTTATTTTCTACTGTATTAATGTATTCATAGTTTTTCATATTTTAGTCCAGTAGCCCATGGAATTGAATACCTGTGAGCAGGCCTTTGCAAGTAAAGGCACCAAAGGCTGACTGTTTCAGTTTTGCCCTCACGTAGCAGGAAAAGTTCTGGAGTAGTGACTCTTTACACCGTGGAAGGAAAGATCTTAAGGAATTTATACAAAATTTCCCTGTTGACGCGTTGTATTTGGTTTGAGGAGGCAGGAAATGAAAACTTGTTTCTGTTACTAATGTCATCAGTCAAACTGCAAGTTCTAGGGACCTGTTGAAATAGCTGAATTGAAGGCAGCTGATCTCATTCTAGTCCGGGGCATGGCTAAGGTGTCATTTTCAGCTTTCCAGAAGTTTTGTGCTCTTCTGAGCTTCATAATGTCTTTTCTGCCTGCAGAGGCGCTGCTAAGTATCTTTCATAAGGCTTCTGTTTGGAACAAAACATTGTTGCTAAATTGGAGATTTATTGACTTGAATTTGTTACTCCGGCAGGTGCTGTTAAATTTACCATGTAATCGTTGCTTAAGGTAAATTCAGTTGCTTTCTTTGAAGCTCTGGTAAGACTGTCAGGTAGTGTAGTGAGTGAAAAGCTAGATTAGAATGTAAAAAATGTCCAAATAGCCAGTTTTGTAGTTTATTTTCAGTTTAATGCTGCAGACGGTATTTTGTTATGAACACTTCTGTCTTGTGTCAGTGCTGCAGTCTATTTTCTTCTTTCACCATGGAACATATACTTGAACTGCTATTTGATCTGGTAGATCAAATTAAACCCCAAACTGGCAGTAGCATTTCTAGAAATAGCTCGGTGGCAAACATAAAAGGCAGGCATTACAAATTGAATAGAAATTTGTCCTTAGTATATAGCTTCTGTTTGCGTATGTCTTGACTTTTCCTTCCTAGGGTAAGTTACTGAGTAATGAATAATGCTACTTCCTGTGGAAGAAAAAGGAAAGAAAAATGTTGCCTCATTTGTTTTCTGCCTTCTGTTTATTTATTTATTTTAATTGGGGGAGTATTATTTCTGTCCTACTACCTTGTATTTCAATTCCTTAAACACTACTCGTAAAAGAAAACTTCCATAATTTTTTTTTAAAGCCTTTTGTGCATAAAATGATTTGCAGAATCTGCTTCCCATACACAGGTTATAAGAGCGTAGTGGTAAGTTTACTAATTTTTTTAGCTGATCAGTTAAAACCATGTGTATATACGTACGTTTATTGTCCTAGGTGCCTTTGAGGGTGAAAGCCAGGGTAGATCCTGTGCCTGTTTTCCTTCTGGTGGAGTACTGCAGTGAGGAGCATAGGTGGATGGTTCCATTCTTTCTGTTCTCCGTCTTCTTTGTGCGTCTCTGGTTTCTGATACAAAATGGCAAGAGGGAAGAGGAAAACATTGTATCTTGGTATATTCTAGGGTCTGGATGTGAGTAGCTGGTTAACAGCAGTTTTTCCACCTAATCTTACTGCAGTCCTTCAGCGCAAATCCATAGGAGGAGCTCTAGAGCAGATATAATAGCACTTAAATGGCTTGCAGATGAAAGCTCCAAATAATCCGTCTGCTGTTTATAGAGTAAAGTGGGAAAGATCTTAGGCTGGCCTCTGCCACAGAAGAAAGAAGCCCCCTTGGGAGAGAGAGGTACCATTTAGATTTTTTGCTTCTTTCAGACCTGTCTGTGAGAGTTGCAAAACTTCAGTTTTATGGGCAGGTGCTGAAGTCCATTAGCAGTTATTTTTAAATTTCTTGTTCCTCTGTGACACTTCTGTTAGAAGTCAATGGAGTCTGAAGACTCTGAAGTAAAAATCAGTAGTCCTGACATCTTAGGGTGAGTATCTGCCACTCTTCTGATAGGCTTGCTTAGTTACTGACTGCTGTTGAGATCCAAAGTGGGTATGGTGAAAGTGAGTCTTTAGAGGTTAAGGGAATTAAATATTTAGGCACTGTTTCAGGAAAAGTGCCTTATCTTTTAAACACAGACAACATTCATAGGATTGTTATACTTATTTGTGTTTAACTGGATGTGGAACTTTTGCTTCTCTTTTTTACCTCACCATGTTCTTCCTGCATTCCTTGTTCTGTAAATATATGGATGTCTTTTTGCTCTTTGCAATTGGCATGGAAATCTGGAAGTGCAGTGTATTCTTTTAAGTGTGCAGCAGTTGGGAATCTTTAGCGTGTATTAAATTTGGTATTTTGTGTGTTTCAGATGATAAAAAAGATATTGACCATGAAACAGTGGTGGAAGAGCAGATCATTGGAGAGAATTCTCCTCCAGATTACTCAGAGTACATGACAGGGAAGAAACTTCCTCCTGGTGGAATACCTGGCATTGACCTCTCAGACCCCAAACAACTGGCTGAATTTGCTAGGTAAGAAGGAAGAAAGTGTCTTTAAAGTAAAATGGTTTTCTTTCTCCTGGTTTAAAAATGAAACTCTTAGCCAAAATAAATGGTAGCTTTAGTATGGCTTATTGTTCCATTTAATCATTTCCTAAAACAAGTGACTTAATTCAGAGCAGAGTAGCTGATACTGTGTTAAAGCAACTGGGTTTTATATTGTATGTTTTATATATTATTTTATATTTTCTATATTATTCTATATTTTTTATTCAATGACTTCTGGTCTCTAGTTCCTCTTGGGTAAGATGGGATCTAAATACATTGATAGACTGCATCTTTGACATGACAGATTGTAGCTTTCATGCGAGTATCCTTAAATTCTTAAGCATCAAAGAATCTGATACATGAAATGCTGCATTCAGGTAGTCCAGTGCAAGAAAGCTAGAGTACACTATCACTCGTTTACATATCAGCACCTTGACACGAGTTACAAAGTTACTTTTACTTTCAGATAGGGGTGGAGTGGCTGAAGCTCTGTTCCACAGGAAGTACTGAGTCATGTGCCTCTTCCTCCTCTCTCTGCAGAGCCTTTGGCTGTAGTACTGAGTGCTCAGGGCAACCGGTGTCCACCGGAGGGCAACCATGAGGCCACCGGGGAAGCCTGCTCTGGCACTTGTGAACTGTGATATTAGAGTTGTCTTTACAGCCTAATATTTGGTTTCCTATTTTGTGTACATGTGCTTGTAATTACCAGAGGCATTCTCCTCCACTCAGTGTATGAGCAGCGTTGGTCTGGTGTCTCCAAATATTTGAGCACCACTTTTAGCTTCCTGCAGCTGCTGTTACCAGGTTTTTCCCCATGTTGAGAGCCAGTAGTATGTATGAAGCTAGATTTGTTTACTAGCTGGCTGTTTTTCAGGGCTGTGGTGCACAACTCTGACAGAGCAGATGCATGGTCAGACATTGTTACTTTTATTTCCTGGGTCAGCTAGGAGAGCAAGAAGTATGTGTAGTAGGGTTTTTGTTTGTTTTGGTGTTTTTTTTGTTTTCTTTACCACTGGGTTTTTCAGGTAGTTACTAGATCACAGGGACTCTTGAAATAAGTTCCGGTCTGGCTTTTTGGTTAGGTGGATCTTAGTGTCACCTGTGTGCATTTACTGTTGTTTCACTTTTTTAATCTTGTTGCTTTATACAAGCTTTCTCTGGTACTCTCAGATATCTTTCTGCTGGAGGATTACCAACACAGCATTGTCTCACAATTGTTTTCAGTAAAGCCATTGAACTATGCATTTTGAAGGCTCCTAGTAAGATAGGTTTGCAAGACTTGCTCCCTGCTTCAGGTTATCTGGCCTGGAAATGTGTCAAAACACATCACAAATGGCTGGAAATGAGGTTCTGGCTGAAGTGCTGGGCAGTTCTAGCCATTGATACTGTTGTTACTTGTTTTACTGTTGTGATAAAAATGATTGTGTTTTTCTGTGAGACCTGCTGAAAGCTCAGTACCTTTTTTAGTGATACCCTGTAAGTATTACTAAAAGTATACTGTATGTATACTGTCTATAAAAGTGTTATATATACTCTCTCACTAACAGTGCACAGCATTCTGATTTCAAAATATTACTTACACTTTCCTGCTGATTGTGTGTTTAGAATGGCATTCTGTTTTTTTAAAACATGCTGAAACTTCTGCTTCTATTAAATATTTAAGTACTGAATAGCTGTCTTTTGTTAGGAAGCTTAAATAGTTTGTTATAGGGTATTCTATGTACAAATATTGAATATTTTTTTCCAGATTGCTCTGAGTACTTGAAATGGTTGCCAGGATTTGGGCTTCTCAAAATGATCAGATTGCTTCTGTCAGATCTGTCTGCATATTTCTTAATGTTGTAAAATGTACTGCATCTCTGGGTTTTAGTTAGTTTTATGTTGAGAAAATAGTGGCAGCTGGCAGTAATTTAAAATTACCACTTTTTATTCATGGTAGAATATTCTAGGAAGTTCTAGAGCTAGAATCTTTAGCAGATGATGGAAAGATTGAGTTCTATGTGTACAGTCAATTTTCTGTTAATATATTTCTGCACAGCAGATAAAATATAAACCCCTTCAGTCATAAGACAAATACATGGTGATAGAGTAAGCAACTGGGGAGACATCAAATTTAGCAATATCCCCAAGTTGCTCCAGCCTGTGAAGAATTGTTCTGATAGGTTAATTGTAGATAATGTAGAAACTTCAAGAATCTTCTATTTTAAGATGGTTTTTTTTTTTTGTTGCTTTTGTTTGTTTGTTTATTATGGTTTTTCTTTATTTCTTGCTCAAAATCAAATTTTCTAAGGCCAGAGTAAAAGAGAGAAGAAAAAGAAAACTGTTAGATTATGTTAATCTCGAATGATTGTGTATAGCTGAGGCTGAAGAATATGGGTATGTTAGAATTTGATTATTGCTTGTTATGATTTTGGTCCTCTTGCAGTGAAGCATGTTAAAGGGATTCCTTTTAGTTAATAATATTATTTCAAGCACTGTTGCCTACAAACCTATTTTTATACTGATCAGTTTTCTTGTTGATCTGGATTACTCTGTGCAGCATCGCTGAAAAGTTTACATGGCAAACTAAGGAAAAAAGTTGGTTTATGTGTACGGGAATTGAGTTTGGAGGTCCTAGGAGTATTTCATGCTTAAAGAATGTGTTTATGTAGTGTAAAGTTCTCTGAAAGTTTCAAGCATTGCTGGTTGTTTTACAGTTCACAATTTCTAAATTCTCAGCAGCTCTATTTGGAAAACTTTGAGCAGCTTGTGAGTTCAAACTTTCAAACTTAAGTAGTTTCACATGCTGTAATGTTTTTGAATAATAAATACGTATTTTGGTGACTTGAAAAAAGAATTGTGCACAGCCTGTGTATAAGGAAGCATGAACTGGCTAGTGAAATTGTATACTCAGTGTCTTTTGTGCAGTTGAGAGCGAGTTATTTTGGACTGCTTTTCTGTTTCCATGAAGGCTCTTGGAAGAATTTCACTATATACTTGTAGAAATTAGCTACTGAAAACCAAACTAGATTCACAGTTTGTATCTAGATAGCTTATTTTAATTAAGATACATTGGCGTCAGTTATTATGAACAAAGTTCTGAGGTTAAGTTTAAATGGACAAAGCTTGAACTCTAGTGGTAATAGATTTCAGGCAAGGTTCTGGTTAATGAAAAATAAGGCGGGGGTGGACTTGATGCTTGAAATCATCTGTAGCTCTGCAGCCCTATAGATAAATACATATAAATCATAAAGACTTAAAAACTGTAGTAATTCAGCATCTGCAATGGACTCCACTGCTGCTCAGCAGCTGAATGGCACAAGCAGAGTGAGTAGTTACACTATCTGTTGTGATAACATTGGCTTTTGCCGTTTTTTTTTATTGCATTTGTCGTTGTCATGTAGGAGGAATCCAGATCCTTTAACTGGAACTCTTACAGCTTTTCCTAGAAGAGGCTTTATACATTTTAAAACTATTGAAAATACTGAACAAAGAAGCTTTGTCAGAGCAGTAAGATGTGTTCAGTAACACATGGAATTACGATAAATTATACCTTATTGGGCTATTTATTGCCCTTTACAAATTGTTCTGTTGCAGGACTCATGCATTTTCTTTCATATGCTTTTAAAATGCAATAAAAAAAGTGGATTTCTCTTAGGCAGTCATATGTGAAACATTAGTTAGAATGTGAAACATTAGTTGTGAATGAACTGCTCAGAAAGAAAACCTAATAAATTTACCACATTCCCATTTGATACCTTTGACTTGAACACTGGAAGTCCCTTCACGTGAAATCAAATGTTTTATCTAAGTCTCAACTGATTACAAATAATTCTGTAGTTAGCTGTAAGGAAGTCATAACTGCTTGGTCATAAAAGCTTGGGGAAGTAGCACACATATATCTAGTTGGTGCGTATGGCAAATTCCTTCTAACAAAGCCACTAAAAGGGCTATTCCTGACTGTCCATTTCCTCCCTGTTACCCTCCAGACAGATGCATGACTTGAACTGGGTAAAGACAGCAAAGAACAGGCATCAGTAAAATAAAAGAAAAAAAGAGAGGGGAATATGTTATAGCTGGAAAATTGGCACAGTAGTAGGTCCTAGTGGTAAAAACTTCTCTGTCCATGGCTTTATCTTCTGCTCTTCTTAGTACCTTTTCTGACTGAGAGCCATTGTGAGAACTGCCCTTTCTTTCTCTCTTCTTAACAAAACAGAAAACAAAGGAGTGTTTGAAGTAAGATGCCCTTCTTAAAAGTGGCAAAACATTCTGGTCTCCCAGATTTATGACTTGAGCCTCTTTACAAGTTGTACGCTTTGTATTGGTTTTGTTCTCCTTACAGAGGTGCTTAAAGGGCAGTAAACCAAGGATTGCTTTACCCAAAGTGTTCTTTCAGGGGAGGGCAAATCTCTTGCTGTGTGTACACATGTGATATTCTTCACAACTATAACAGAGCCAGTAATTATTTTTGCCAGAATCTTAGGCTGAAAGAGAACTTTTTATGACATTTTCTACCTGTCTATAGCATAGTAAGGTGCTAGATATGTGCTCTTTGGTTGTAGATAGATCCCTAGGACACCTTGCACCCCTTCTGTCTATTTATGCAAAAGCCAGTCTAGCCAGTTTCAGGAGTTCTTCAGCACAAATAAATTCTTGCAGCAGCATAGGGCTATGGCACTCATGTTATTTCTGCCTCAGCAGGGCAGTACAGGGGAAATGGCAGAGTGGGGGAACAGATCAGAAGCAGCAGTGATGCTGCTGATAGGGAATAATTTCCTCCCTTTTTAAACTATTCTTACGAATGTGGTTATCAGCACAGGTGAATATCGCTGTCATCAAGGACCTCTAGTATGTGTCAAAGGAGTTGCCTGAGAGAAAGTAACACTGTTCAGGTTAGATTTATGTTTAAAGGCAGAAGAAAGGATTTGAGAATACAGAATTTTAACACAGATAAAGAAGGAAGGTGGTAGAACAAGGAGGAAATTCTATACTGTTACTGTTTTTTTGACTTGGAGATTTTCTCTATTCCTAGCCTTAAGGTTGTCATAACTTCTAAAATTGGTTCTATCTATAAGACAATAGGTTGTGGAGATTGACTGGGCCTTGAGGTAGGGATTAGTTATGTCAAGATAGTTCTTTCAGTTCAGCTAGGTAGATGAAAAGAGGCAGGTAACTAACTTCTGATATTGCACAGTGACAGAGTCGCTTTCTCTATTTTAAGGAACTGAGTGCTTTAATACCTGTGATTTTTTCACTCAATCTTTATGCATGCGTAAGAGGGTGCGCTTTTTTGGAAATCATTCTGTGAAGCTGTTGGGTTGCACACCTTCCTGTTCCCTCTGCTGCCCTCCATTCCCTCCCTCCATCCCCCCAATGCAAGTTAACCAACTTGGCCTTTAATTGCAGTGTCTCAGTGTCTTGATCCTAAAGGTTAGCTGTTCTGCAGTTGCTGCTACTAGGCATGGCCCATATAAACTAACTGCAGAAATGAAAATTCTGGTCTTGCCATGTAAATTGACTTTCTGCAAACGCAGCCATTTCAAAAGTTCCACCCAGGTATTAATGTGTGTGTCTGTAGTAATTTTAAATAGTGGTATGTGTTAGAGTTCTATTTTTGATTAATGTTTCAGGCTAAGAAAACTTGGACGGAGCTGGTAGAGATGCTCTACTGGGTGGGAGCCAAAAGTCTAACCACCAGCAAGAGCTGCCTGCAACAGTGTAATTAGGATCAACAGCCCAGGTTCTAGTCTGGTCTCCTTTTGCAGAAAGTTAATTTTAAAGTAAGACCAAAATCTTTTATTCTAATACATTTGAATATGTAAGTCTTTAAATCCTTCTTTGAGTGATTCTCCATATGGATTCCACAGCCTTGTGAGCAGGATGTTGTTTTTGGCAAAATGGTCTGTTGTAGCTGTACCTGTGGTGTACATGCCCTTGTGCCTTTAATCCAGGGGTCCAGCAGCTTCTTCCTGCACGTGGCACTGAGATGTAATCAGGATGTTGTTTGCCACATCTTCCTGTTGAAATGTCTGCTTCTGTTTTACTGAGTAGCTTGGTTGCCTATGAAACCCTGGGCTTATACATAGTCTTGTTCTGCTTTTTAAGCTAAAGTTTCCTGCTTCCCATACTTGAAGGAGAAATGAAATATTTTAAACCTGTCCCTTTATTAACTAAACTTTGTTGTCATTTTGTAGTCAGTAGGGCTAAATTTTTTTATCAAAGTATACTTCTGGGTTGATACTCCTCATTTGAGAAACAAAGCTTGAAAATTAAGATGTCAGCTTATTCCAGAATGGACACTTACAATTCTGTGTGCCTTCTCAGGCACTGAACTGAAAAGTGTATGTTGAAACTCCAGTCTGTCCCGTGTCTGACCCTCCAGTTCAGCTGTGATTGATTCCTGAAGCTTCCTGACTACACTGAACTGGAAGCTTCCTGACTGCACTGGCTAGGGTATTTTCCCTCTCAGTTTCTCTCTGTCTGCTTTGACTGCCTGTTACAGATGACGCTGTTACAGTGTTTCTTTCTCAAAGATAGACTTAATAACAGGGGCAAGATGCACAAGAGTTACCAATAACACTTAACATGATCAGTGAGATCTTATGCCAAGTGTAAGAACTGCAGGCACTGCCCGCTAAAGCTGTTAACCACATCTTTTGTTCATGATTCCTTTTCTGTCTATTCTCTCCCTTTACAGGTGATCATTTAAGACTTCAGAATAATAGTGGTTTTATTCGTTATGGTGATGTCACAACACATTTTAGGCCTAGGAATTTTTTTCTTTGCTTTTTTGGGGCTGAGGGAATAACAAGTTGATAGAATTAGAGGTAAAGGAGGTGGTTTTGGCACCAGTTTTGCTCACTAAGGGTGTTTGTTCTCTAACAGCATTAAACCATGGCATGAAGTTCTTTCAGGTCCCATCGTGTCAAAGCATTCTTCTGTGTGCCCATTTTGGTGTCACAGACACTCATTTCTATGCCTTTTCCTCTTGTAAAAATCATAAAGACATAATAAGGAGAATCCCATGCAAAAGGGTACTTGAAAGCTTTCTGTAGAGGTACTGAAAGAAAGCCTTTGTGCGTGTATTATCCTATAGCCTCAGTACCTGTAGTACTATCAGTCTAGAATCTCAGTGGAGAATGTAGCCAATCAGTTAATCCCAATCACTTTTTTCGATGTAGGTATTTGATACTTAGGCTGGGTAAACACAGCACAATCCTGCTCTATTGCAACTGGATTATGTAAACGAAATCTCATCAGTAAGACCACCTGAGTTGAAAAAGTTATGAGGGAGATTTAATAAAGAGAGTGGTTTACAGGAAGAGATACAGCTTCCTGAGTTCAGGATTTTTCTGCCCTTAAATTGACAAAATGTTTAGTTATGCTACTGACAATGGCACAAGAGGAGCTTTTTCAACATAAATATTTTGTACCTGTCTTTTGGAGCTGTTAGGATCTCTGAAAAAGGGAATTGTTGGATGTGATACTCTCCAGTTTATTTTTGTATCATTTGTATTTTTAACCCTGCAGGATGCTGCAGGTTTTTTTATTTAGCACTGTATATATTCAATGTAATCTGGAGGTGCTGAGCCAGCAGGAGTTTCCTAAGCGTCAACTTAGAGAAAAGAAGAGAAGCCACTCGTTTCTGTTTCGTTTAGACTAGAGACTACACCTGTTTAACTTACAAATAGCTGTATGTAGTTAGCTTGTCATACATAACTGTGTTGTACCAGGAAAAGTCATTCAGGAACTCATATAAACAGACTAGCTTCTACAGCAAGGTGTTGGAATGCACAAAATCTCATTACTTACCTAAGTGTATCTCCAGCTGTATGAGGTGCATTTGTTTACATCTACTTACCTCTATTACAAGGTGGAGATAAGCCACTTCTTTCTGATTTTTTTTTTTTTTTTAACACAGCACTACAGTTCTGAGAAATAAAAATAGGTGAAAGTGCAGTGCATTTCCCTGGAATAGTATCAGAGAAGAGTCAGTTGTATGGACTTTGAGACAGACTGTTCCAACACTGTTTTCTGTGTATTGTATTAGAAGCAAACAGCTAATGCATTCAAGTTGGCTGGTCTCCTTACGTAGTCGGTGAAGACTAATAGACTAATGGCACCCATAAAGTAGTGGTGAAGATCCCTATCAGCAACCAAGAATAAATAGATGATTGTTTGTCAGTTGCCAACAGCGGAAATCCAGGTGTACAGTAACTTAAAATAATTGCATTTTCTGTGGTTATGATGGATGTCTACATTGTCTATGTAGAATCCACAGCTTGCCTGCCTTCCCTGCTTCTGTACTGTTTTCTTCTGAAGTCTTGTGTGGTGAAAATACTGAAAAATGATTGTGGCTGCTCTGTTCTTCATATCCTGGTGAGAGAAAGTTGAAGATAAATAGGCTATGTGGGTACTAGCACAAGAAAACTCAAGTTTTCAGAAAAAATGTATTTACAATTAGTCTAAGTCAGAAAAAAAACCCACTCTGTTTCTACATATTCAAAGGACTAAGAAGGTAGTATTAAATGTCTTATTCCATATTTCTGAGGTCCTTCTGGAAAAGCTGAACTTTCCAAATGCCAAATTGCACTGTTAATTCTATTATGAAGGTTTTGAAAATACTAAGCTGAGTAGCTGATGCATGTAATGCTATCAAATAAATATGTGCATTATCTAGGCCGTTATGTGAGAAGAGCTGTCTACTGATCTTTTTCTGCTAATGTGTTGTTGATTTTTTTTTTGTTTAAATCTTTAAGAATGAAACCAAGAAAAATTAAAGAAGATGATGCTCCACGAACGATAGCATGTCCTCACAAAGTAAGTGCCATGCTCAGCTTCTGACTAGGTAGTAATTTTTAGGACAGAATTTTGTACTGGTGTTTTCTCTTGAGAATGAATAACTAAAATATATTACTGTTAATAGACTACACTCTGTTAACTGTATTTTAGTTATAATTCTTTAGAGGCTGCTTTAAAAACCTTTCACTGAATAATACATTATTCCCATTCCTTGTCTTAAGGTTTGTGCATCCCTAATCTTCTGGTAACCATGATGCACAGTCCCTAACATGCTGGTTTTACTGTTGTGATTTCCTGCCACCCAAGAATACATACTTGAAAGAATGTTCTGAAAGCTGTTCAAAGTACGTTCCTAAGATCTATATATCCTCTGCTTGGAAACTATGACAGATTTGGAGTCTAGATCAGCAATCAGCAATTTATGATGCAGATGCCAAAGTCAGCATTATTGGAAAACTTTGAATTGTATTACAGAGCTGGAAGGTGCATCATCTTGAAAGAGGGATAGAGGCATCCTGGAGATAATGATTCTGACCCACTGGTAACGGGGAAGCCTCTATCTTGAATAAGTGTTGCAAGTCACCTAGTTGCAAGTCACCTAGATTGGTAGTATCTTGCTTTACTGCATTATCCAGCTTTTATAGAGCTTCTGTTAGCTGACTTAGTCTGTAATGAAAAAAGACAATCTTGCTGACTTCTGGTCCAGATAAGCAATGAGCCTAACCAAATAGGGCAGATGGCTAATAGTACACATTAGAGAGCATGAATAGAAGGCTGCTTTCTCACAGCCACAGTCTAAGGAATATGGTGGATTCCTCTTTGTGCTTATGTTTATTTCAAATTCTTTACGTTCTACAGATATCATGTATTTATTGTAGTATTGCATGTGGAGATACAGGAACAGTAACACAATACTAAGGAATGCTGCCTTCATTTCTTTAATTTGCTTTTTCATAGCATCAACTTCATCTGAACAGGGATTTAAAAAAAAAGACTTCTGTCCTTCCATTTTCTCTTTTTTAGTGTTTCTGGCTTTGTGCATTTATGACTTCAATTTTAAAAAAGAAAAATATTGTAGAAGATGTAACTGCTCCTCAGGCAAGCAGGGGCTTTGAAATAAACACAGGAAAGTTGATGGTGTATTTATTTTGGTGCTGCTTTGCTGGCAGTTCTGTTACATGAGATGAATGGTGGCACAATGCTTCTTAGTATTAGCCAAAGAAATTCTAATGCCTGAAGAAAGAACTCTCTTCAGAGAGTGTCATTTCCTGCTTTTTTTAAGAAATAAGGCATACCTGAATGTGGTTATTAGTTTAAAAAAAAAAAAAAAATCCAAAGAGGAAGCCTGCAGAACTTAACTAGTGATTTAATGTTCCTTTTAGGTTCTGTTGAATTTTATGCCTAATAAGGGTGATGGAAGTTTAAACAGTATCACAGGGAGTACAGATAAAATTTAGTTGTTTATAGAGTTTTATGAGGGATTTTGAACCTTGAGGAAGACATTTATAAATAATATGATAGATGTCTGTAGATTGTCATTAAAAAGGGATGGGGGGAATAAGAAGGTATCCAAAGATTAGGTAAAGAGAACCCCAGGTTGCTGCTGGCTAAAGTGTCCTCAGGAATCAAAATGTTGATGCAGCGTGGACCCCAGATTAAGACTTCTGATGCTGTACCTGAGTTAATGTGGGTATCTTTTGCTTTTAGGTTGAGCTGGCAGTAACTTAGGTGTTCGACCTTATTCGATTGCCCAGTATCACTTTATAGGTTTAAACTGTAGAAGCAGTAACAGTCTCTTTGTATCTCAAGATGGTAGTGATCAATCTCCTGCTGCCAGTTTGGACAAGGTAGTTTCTGTAAGCTGTTACCTGCTGGAAACCCTCTTGCTCCATTTCTTCTCAGCAGTGAGAAGGACAGAAAGGGAAGACGACAGAATGTTGGAAGATGGAGTGGTACACATACAAATTGGTACTACAGAATCTGTAGTATATTCGAGAATATATAATGCACATTGTACTGTAGTACTCAGCACATTGAAGAATATACCATAGGTATCCATAAACTATCATTCTGTCTTTTTTCTGGGGTGTTTTTTGTTTGTTTGTTTGTTTTTTTTCCTTCCCTATAACTGTAACAGCTTTTGTTTGGTTTATTCATTTGCTTCTGTCAGAGCTGCATCTTTTCCATGAGACTGTCCTGTTACTCACTTGACTGCACATGGCTCATAATACTGAGGGAATGGTTTTGGGGGTTTTTGTTTGGGATTTTATGTGTTTTGGTAAGCTCTTCAGATGATTCAAATGATTAGTTATCTTTGGTGGTTTTTAATAAATATAAGATTTTTTTTCTCAGGGCCAACTTTTAAGGCAGCACTCGGGATGTAAAAGCATTTTAAAGGCATATGCTTTAGCAGATAGATAAGTTAGTACTGATAAAGAAGGTTCTAGTAATTGAATGTCACTGTTCTTTTCAAGGGCTGCACAAAGATGTTCAGGGACAACTCTGCCATGAGGAAGCATCTGCACACTCATGGCCCTCGAGTACACGTATGTGCGGAATGTGGCAAGGCCTTTGTGGAGAGTTCAAAGCTAAAGCGACATCAGCTAGTTCATACTGGAGAGAAACCCTTTCAGGTATTGTTAACTCTCAGACTTAAAGACCACTGTTTTTTTTGGTGAACAGGTGTAGACTGTAACTGTAACCTAGCTTCTGTATGACTTCAGGGATACTATGTTTCTTCTAAAATCAGATAAGGCATTCACTGATCACCTTCAGAATTGGTAGTCCCTGTCAGCAAATTAGAGGTCAGCAATTTGTATGTATATGGGAAATACCTTGCGAAAAATGATGTTAAGTTACCAACTTCAAAAACGAAGTCTGCACTTACTGCTGGATGAGGAAAATGTCTCTTTCTCCTCATCTTTTCAACTTAGCACTTGTAGACCACTGAGGCCTGGGGATGTTTGCTCAGTTGGCTCGTGCTATTAATTTTGAGTAGTGAGTATTAATCAGCTTTAAGCTACATGATGGTAGTTACTGAATATGTTTCCATTCATATCAAGTTGCGTGAGCTTCTGCCACCAGAGGTCCCCTGCCTACTTCATATGATACTCCTTATAAACCTGCTTTACAGGTATTCATAGTCTTGGGTATACCTTTGTTTTCCAGTGCACATTTAAGATGTTATTTTCGTTGTTGTTGATTTTTTGTTTGTTTGGGTTGTTTTGGTTTTTTTTTTAATGATTTCAAAAGTTAGGTTTGCAGTTCTCTGGCATTCACCAAGACACATATTCTGGATCTGCTGTGTAGTAAATATGAACATTTATCACCAAACATGTTGCTCTTTGTATTCCAAGCCCATCCTAAAAGTAAAGCTGGTAAAGAGAGCAAATCTTTGTAGATTATCACTGAAAGGAGGAAATTTTTATGTAAAACATTTTTTCTAATTTTAATACATGATAGCAAAATACAGTTTCAGATGCAGAGAATG